>MU734404.1:57512-82156 GCA_026770625.1 Nicotiana glauca
CTCTCTCTCTCTCTCTCTCTCTCTTTTTATATATATATATATATATATATATATATATATATATATATATATATATATATATATATATATATATTGTGACGATCCGACCAGTCGTCTCATGGATTACCGCTCCGTTTCTCCTATTTCTGCTTCTTTATGCTTCATTATCACTGTCTTGTGCGATCGAGTTGGCTTGGATTGATTTTAGAAGGAAATGAGACACTTAGTCTCTTTAAGGAAGGCTTAGTTTGAAAAAGTCAACCGGATGTTGATTCATGTGTTAGGAGCACATAATCAATTATTTCACCTATGGGATAAATTCCCCCTCACAAGATTAGAAAGGAGAATCACCTCGCTCCGAAGACTCATAACCGGTATTTCTACATTCTTCTGAAGGCTCGAACCAACGCACAAAGCTCCAAAACTAGCCAATAGTCATACAAATCCATTAATATATGCTTAATTAAATTTTACAACCCAATTTGTAACAATTCCTAACCCCGAACGAAAAGTAGACAAAAATATTATCGGGCCCATATGCGCGGAATCCGAAATTTTTCGAAGATAAACTTTGCCCATGACCTTAGGAACTCAAATATATAATTTTTTTCTTAATTCCATACTCAAAATCGTGGTCAAAATCCAAGAACACTAATTTTCTAGGTCTTCCTCTAACGCTAAATTTTCTATCCATTTACATGCAAAAATCCATACATAATCAATGTATTTAACTCATAATAGGTGGGATTAACTTACCTTATCATTGATGAATGAACTCCTCTCTTGAATCCTCCAAGAATCGCCCAAGCCATAAAAAATGTGAGAGAAATGGCCAAAACACGACACTTAAAACAACCCTCTGCCTCTAGGCAACTTCCGCTTCTGCGGAGAAAATTCCGCTACCACGGTCCCGCTTTTGCGGATCAATAGCCGCTTCTGCGACTTCCACTGGACTTCCCCATTTCGCTCCTGCGATCCACCTTCGGCATATGCGGTCCCGCTTTTGCGGAACCTTGACCGCATCTGCGTCCACAAGCCCTTGGTCAATTCCGCTTCTGCGTCCTCCCGCTTCTGTGGTCCCATTTTCGCAGAAGCGGAAATACCAGCAACCAGATCCCTTAAGCTATTCTTCAACTTTCAAATTTGATCCGTTAGCCACCCGGAATCCACCCGAGGCCCCCGAGACCCTAACCAATCATACCAACCAATCCCAAAACATATTACGGACTTGCTCGAGGCCTCAAATCACATCAAACAACGCTAAAACCATCAATTGACCCCCAATCCAAGCTTTATGAACTTTGAACTTTCTAACTTCTACTTCCGATGTTTAAACCTATCAAATCATGTCCGATTGACCTCAAATTTTGCACACAAGTCATAGTTGACATTACGGGTCTACTCCAACTTCCTGAATCGGATTCTGACCCCGATATCAAAAAGTCAACCTCCGGTCAAACTTCTCAAAAACCTTCAAATTTCCATCTTTAGCCAAATGACTCCAAAATGACTTACGAACCTCCGAATTCACTTTCGATCGCGCCCCCAACTCCAGAATCACCATATGAAGCTACTCCCAGACTCGGAATCCCAAATGGACATCGATAACACTGAAATTCACTTCAAGCCAAACTTAAGAAATTCCTTCTAAAATGCTAACTTCCATAATAGGCACCAAAATGCTCTCGGGTCATCCAAAACCCAATCCGGGCATACGCCCAAGTCCTAAATCATCATATGAACCTACTGGAACCTTCATATCCCGATTCCGAGATCGTTTACTCAAAATTCCAATCCTAGTTCATTCTTTCAACTTTAAGCTTCAGAAATAAGAATTCTATTTCCAAATCAACTCTGGACTTCTCGAAATTCAATTTCGACCACGCATACAAGTCATAATATCTGAAATGAAGCTGTTCATGGCCTCCGACTGCTGAACGGAGCACTAGTACTCAAAACGACCGGTCGAGTCGTTACATTCTCTCCCACTTAAACATACGTTCGTCCTCGAACGTGCTGAGAACTGCAGTAGAGTAGTCTGAAATTACTGTTTAGCACCTCATGCACCTTCCCGTGCTACCACAACTTAGTTGAGCACATTAGCTCGATAAATTCTGAAGATAATCCCTTTTTATTCAAGCAAATAAGCCTTAGAGCCCGATTCCAACATCCAGAATCCTATGTCAGGCCCGGTTTCTAACATACGACCACCATATCAACCACCACACGCTGTACTCAAACATGACTGCATAAATTTTCTAGATTCTTACTTTGCAACACTTAGTCCATATGATCACCGTAATATTCTCTGATCAACTTAGCCCAAAATTCAACGAATCAGATGCTCCCATTGTACCTCATGACACGCAAGTCTTACTCTAGCTCTTACAATACCGCCACGATGGATGAGATGTGCCGAAATTCATAGTCAACTGCCGAGTCAATCAATCATTGAGTCTATACTTCTGACAAGAAACATTACCACATTCTGAACCAAATAATGATCTTTGCTCCTTAATATACTTCATATAATCAGATTGCACTGATCCTAAGTCCAAAAATCTCGTCTTACCCAGAAATTGTTAAAATCTCATATGATGCTACCATGCGCCAATAGGCTACCAATTCGAACGCAATGCAAAAGGAAAACGAACTCTGGAAGGAATATCTAACTCCCGCACTACTACGGAGTTTCCTTAGAAAATAGGAAGTAGGACATACAAAATTAGCATATAGAAAACTACACTCAACCTCACACTGTTGCGGCGTGCAACCCGATCCACATAGCAAAACCATGGCGGCGTGCCACCCGATCCAAGTAACATACCCATAGCGGCGTGCCACCCGATCCACACGTAGAACTTACATAAAGAGATACATCGGGCCAAGATGCTCATTACAACAATATATCGAATTTGGTCACAAGCACGCTAAGTGCATAACACCATCCCTGAGGGACATATAGCACCATAAGCTACGAAACTCAAGCACAACTGAGGTGCGATATATAATCTGAACCTCAAGAGCCATTTTGCTCATAATACGACATTCCCACACGGATCCTCAACACATACACAATTTCTCAGGTCGTCTCACAACTCACACGGCGCAATGTATCACTACATGAAATGACTGACAACGAGATAACACCCTGGCTACTCCATAAGGAGCGCATTACTGAAATGAGCACAACTGGCCTGACATAGAGCCCTTATTCACATTTAAACCTATCCACCGACCTCAAGTCGATCCTGATCACATCCAACTAAGCCAATAAACTTTCAAAGGTCCATACTAATTTCGCTCTTCTCATAACACACAAAACAACTGTCATAACCAAAGCAAACCTCCCCAGTTCATAACCCAATAAACAAAGTTCCCTCCAGGCCTAAAGTCTCAAATTAATGATATTACCATAATTCTCGTACTTGGTTTAAATCTTTAGTTAATCAAGTGACTACATGTCACACTTATACAAGTTCCCCGTGGGACACGCTCCCACAATCTTCCGAAATAAATAACGGGTCCGCTCATCCAAACCATCGGTCGCACTAACACTGAAAAGTAATCGGAATCATTAACCAGAATACAAGCCCTCTTTACAAAACACCGATATCCGGTGACGCTGCAGACAATCCCATCTTACTTTAAACAGCGAAACTCCTTTCCTGCTCATCCGAGCTTGTGACATCCTTGTCCACATCGAGCTGCAACTTTGACTCTCGTTCAAATTTCATATTACTCGTTGCACCCAACATGCCAACATACGATAGAACATGACTTTCAACGTAATCTCAGAATTCATTAATTGTTTACACTTCATCACATAAGAACTTCTCACTTAACTCACTTCAGGAGAATCATAGCAACACACAGGTAACTTCCCATAACCGTAGAATATGCAAATCTGCAAGTAGTGGTCCAAGACACCATAACCCTTCCGGAATCTGCTTCCACTTAACAAGCCATAACAGAAGAATGCTTCTGAATAACATCAATTACGGCGGCCGACAACCTCACACGTACTGCCATAAATTATATGCATAACTCGATCACGCTGAACGAACTGATCACAGACCCCAACATGCCAAATTCAACTATGGCTAATCAATCCACCTTCTTCCAATCCATCATTGCTTGCCTTAGAAATAAGACTAACTCCATTCAACACATAATATACTCCATCTACACTCATCCCGAGCGACCTTGGATCACGAGACCAAGCTGTCTTAATTCCCACGATCTATTTCACATCACTCAAATGCTACGCCACAAGTCAAAATATCATAGAACATTCTGGGCACTTTCTCATAAGCTGCTACAAAGCTTGATTCTTAACTGTACTCATAGGCTCGAAATCATTGGGCACCACACTTTAACTTCTAAACTAACTAGGACCATTATTGAGAGCCACCCGCTTTGACTTGGTCCCGAATATAACTCACTCCATAGATCTTATAACACACGAATACTCTCTCGGTGAAGCACCCGGCGAAATCACTTCCTCTGGAACCTGCTTCTATACAAGGCATAAATCCTGAATCTTTTTCCAAGTTCGAACGTGAGCCAACAAGGCCAACCATAGCATGCATTCCATAATTCATCTACTCAATTCACCCCTTATGGTCCTTTTCTGTAGCTGAGATAACACATCAAGGTATTAATAACTGGAAACCTCGCAAGTAGCTAACCATGCAACCCAATCTTAGGCGGTGGGACTATCCCACTTAGCTTGAAGCCACTATTACACAACCCTAGGACTCTCCAGACTCCTTTATCTCTTGTTGACATAACCTTGCACAATCATCCGCCGCAAATTCTTGGGATCTTTTTGTAATTCCCCATCTTTCATATTCTGAATCATCATCCTCATTCGCACGACCGATCTCTTTGTTGGATAACCAATATAATTCTTTGCAAAAGCTTCGGCAACCACGCGACCGCTAATCCGCTCATGGGAAATAACCCGTCTGCGGAAATCACTTCCTGACACCTTCCAAATGCTGCTACACGGGATGCAATCACTATGACATCAAAACCAAATTCGGAGTCCAAGCTCACTCTCTAGCTGCACCAGCCCGTTCACTCCTCGTGGACATTAATTAAATATGCGGCAACACCTTTCCAAATTCAGAGTTATGTTGCGTCCTTCTTCATTTTGAGCAGCTCCTTTTCATCACACCAAATCTCATGCCCATAGCCACCCCATACTTCGAATTATATCTACAGACTTTTATTGCCCGTCGCTAAAATCCAAAGTCCTTCCAAACTATCTTTAGGCGCGTAGTCATCCTACTACTAAGCCCTATATAGCCCTGCCACTCTCCCACTTTGGGCAAACTCACTCCTTTAATCAATTGCTCGGCCTGCGCTCCTTAAGCCTGGCCTTTTAGAAGTTTAAAACTCCGCCTGACACTTCCCACATATTTTCTCATCTTTTGCTGCTCAGTTGTTGCCTTAATAAAATATATCTTCCTGGAACTTGAATCCATAATTTGATATTGACTTAAAACTTTTCCGAAGGTCATCTTTCTCGAACCGCCAACATTTAAAGTACTGATTCAATCCTAAACCACAGCACCATGTTATATCTGACAGTTGTATCTCCAATACTATTTCACCATATCTTGCCATAAAGGCGAACTGCAGCAGATTATAACATCGACGAACTTGGTACGTCCAATTCGGACAACAACACCCTAATATAGAGGAGAACTCCACCACACTTGCAATTCCCACGTTTCATTACTTCCACCAGTCCACTTCTGGCCATCCTCAGTTTGATTGACTTCCCTTGCCGGGAATGAAATACTGAATCCCTTGATTACACACTGAGTAAACCTTCCTTCAATTCATTTACTGACCCGACACGTGGGCAACACCCTACCATTACAACAACACTGCGGAATAATCACTCATAAGCATCATGGCAACTTGTGCCTAGCATCAAAGCTCTTAGAAGTTCTGTTACTGAGCCAAAACAATACAATATCCCTCCAAAATGTGACTGTAATAGTCCAATCAACTATAACGGGAAAATCATCCCGCACCATATTTGTAGTGCCATTACAATCCTTCAATTTTCGATTTATAACAAGCGCTCGTATAAGATTGAGTAGGAAGAAATCAAAGGCATAAGCCTCAAAAGAATCGAACCGCACGATAAGGAAATCAAGAAGGGAAGTACTCCTAACAGCCCTGTAGCCTCCCGAGGATAAGTACAGACGTCTCCGTACCGATCCGCGAGACTCTACTAGACTTTCTCATGACTCGTGAGAACGACGGGAACCTAATGCTCTGATACCATATTGTCACGACCCAAAATCGACTAAGGGTCGTGGTGGCGCCGGACACCTCTGTCAGGCAAGCAAACTAAATTATCAATTAATCCTCTTTTAATACTTTTGAAAATCCAAGATTTCTCCTTCCATTTTTCATAATTAAAAACAATCATTACTTTGATTCAAATTAAACAATAAATAATTAGTACAATTCCTTTGAAACCATCCTAGAAACCCATATCACCAGTGTATGAGCAACTACTGATAAGGAAAAATAAAATACAACACCTGTCCGAAATACATTGGACAGGGAATAAGATACAAAATGCAAAAAGGAACTACACTAGCTGCGGGTCGCCTCGAACAATGCAGCTCACCTATTTTCCCAAAAATCATCCACACTTCTACGCCCCGTAGGCTGCTAGAGGTATATATATACCTGTGCAACAAAAATACACAGAAGTGTAGTATGAGTACGTAATCAATGTGTACTCAGTGAGTATCCCGCCTAATCCTGAAGGGCTAGAGACGAGATGGTCAACTCTGACACTCATTAGAGGTTAATTAACAATATTCTAGAAATATGAGCAAAATCATGGATTTATAAAGTAGTTCAAATTCGCGAATCCAGAAAACAGGCAAACACCTTCAACAATTAAGCAAGGGCTTCTGAGGTTTATTCTTTATTATCTTATCAATTTATATCAAGCCAAGAAGGGCAAATTTCACATTTGTAATCTTCCAAATGACAATTAACATGCGCAAATCACACCGAGGCGATGACCCGATCAAACAGAAATTTAAACTGTGCACTACCGAGGGTCGAACGGCACGAACCATAGATGCATCTATTATCCCACTCGCAAATCATCCATGCGATGCGGCCAACATAAAGTAAGCAAATACCCTGCTCACGAATCATCCATGCGACGCAGTCAACATAAAGTAAACAAATACCCTTCTCGCGAATCATTCATGCGTCGCAGGTACACACAGGAATACATGCTCAAATGGTCAATTCGAATTTTATCGGGGAATAATTATCCAAATAAAACTAATTCTCTGTTTAACAATTCAGGAAATGATGTTTAATCTCTTTTTAAATTTATTTACTAATCAAAGGTGATTTAAACAATTCAAGTTATCAATGGGTTCATAATTAATCCAAGTATAACATGCTGATGGGCCTTAACTAGCCGGACAATAGCATAATAGCAGATACGCACGGACTCTCGTCACCTCGTGCCTACGTAGCCCCCACATATAGGAGAACATAATCAATTATTTCACCTATGGGGTAAATTCCCCCTCACAAGATTAGAAAGGAGACTCACCTCGCTCCGAAGACTCATAACCGGTATTTCTACATTCTTCCGAAGGCTCGAACCAACGCACAAAGCTCCAAAACTAGCCAATGGTCATACAAATTCATTAATGTATGCTTAATAAAATTTTACAACCCAATTTGTAACAATTCCTAACCCCGAACGAAAAGTAGACAAAAATGTCGTCGGGCCCACGTGCACGGAATCCGAAATTTTTCGAGGATAAACTTTGCCCATGACCTTAGGAACTCAAATATATAATTTTTTTCTTAATTCCATACTCAAAATAGTGGTCAAAATCCAAGAACACTAATTTTCTAGGTCTTCCTCTAACCCTCAATTTTCTACCCATTTACATGCAAAAATCCATACATAATCAATGTATTTAACTCATAATAGGTTGGATTAGCTAACCTTATCATTGATGAATGAACTCCTCTCTTCAATCCTCCAAGAATCACCCAAGCAATGAAAAATGTGAGAGAAATGGCCAAAATCCGACATTTAAAACAACCCTCTGCCTCCAGGCTACTTCCGCTTCTGCGGAGAAAATCCCGCTTCCGCGGTCCCGCTTTTGCGGATCAATAGCTGCTTCTGCGACTTCTACTGGACTTCACCATTTCACTTCTGCGATCCACCTTCTGCAGATGTGGTCCCACTTCTGCGGAACCTTGACCACATTTGGGGTCCACAACCCTTGGTCAATTCCGCTTCTGCGTCCTCCTTTACCGCTTCTGCGGTCCTATTTCCGCAGAAGCAGAAATACCAGCAACCAGATCCCTTCAGCTATTCTTCAACTTCCAAATTTGATCCGTTAGCCACCCAGAATCCACCCGAGGCCCCTGGGACCCCAACCAATCATACCAACGGACTTGCTCGAGGCCTCAAATCACATCAAACAATGCTAAAACCATCAATTGACCCCCAATCCAAGATTTATGAACTTTTAACTTTCCAATTTCTACTTCTGATGTTTAAACCTATCAAATCATGTGCGATTGACCTCAAATTTTGTACACAAGTCATATTTGAGATTACGGACCTACTCCAACTTCCGGAATCGGATTCCTATCCCGATATCAAAAAGTCAACCTCTGGTCAAACTTCTCAAAAACCTTTAAATTTTTATCTTTAGCCAAATGGCTCCAAAATGATCTACGAACATCTGAATTCACTTCCGATCGCGCCCCCAAATCCAGAATCACCATACAGAGCTAGACTCGGAATCCCAAACGGACATCGATAACACTGAAATGCACTTCAATCCAAACTTATGAAATTCCTTCTAAAATGCTAACTTCCACAATAGGCACCAAAACGCTCTCGGGTCATCCAAAAACCAATCCGGGCATACGCCTAAGTCTGAAATTATCATACGAACCTGCTGGAACCTTCATATCCCGATTCCGAGGTTATTTACTCAAAATTCCAATCCTAGTTCATTCTTTCAACTTTAAGCTTCCGAAATAAGAATTCTCTTTCCAAATCAACTCTGGACTTCTCGAAATTCAATTCCGACCATGCGTACAAGTCATAATACCTAAAATGAAGTTGTTCATGACCTCCGACTGCTGAACGGAGCGCTAGTACCCAATACTACCGGTCAGGTCATTACAAATATGAATTTTGATGATTTGGTTAGCTTTAGGGGATGATTTGTGACTTAGGAGTTTGATCGGTAATGATTTTGGAGGTCCGGTGTAGAACTAGGCTTGAATTGGCAAAGTTAGTATTTTGGCGAATTTCGATCGATAGGTGAGATTTAGATCCGATGGTCAGAATGGAAATCCGAGAGTTGTCGCAGCTTCGTTATGTCAATTGTGATGTGTGTGCAAAATTTAAGGTCATTCGGACTTCGTTTGGTTGGGTTTTTTATCGAAAGTATATTTCGGAAGGTTTTTGAAACTTAGGCTTGAATTCGATGAGTTTTGAGTAATTTGATGTTGTTTGAGGTGCTTTGATGCTTGGAACAAGTTTGAATGATGTTTTAGGATGCGTTGCGCTGTGGGCTATGCCGGAAATGCCACGGATTGTGTGGCGATATTTGACGAATTATGCCCTATTGTGATTTTTATATTTTAAAGACCCAGCGGGCATCTGGGAAGGGTTTGTCTTCCTTATTTGGGCTCTTATGATGAGTGCTCTATCTTGAGTCAGGTCGGTTGGTTCTGAATAGCATTGCTGAGGGAGGTATTAATTTCACCGTTGTTGAGCTTATCAGTGATCGGGGGAGATCTATGAGTTACCTTTCTGTATTGCGAGATGTTATGATTTGTTGGTTATAGGCACATATGGTGCGGTTCCACTGGGGTTTCATAGTGGGAGTCGAGCTGGAAAAGTAATTGGGAGTTGCTCGGTGATTCGTACCAGTTATGTTCTACTAGGTTTGCATGGCATATGTTAATTTCTTTCACCATGGTTGTAATGATTTGCTTGGGTTCAGACATCAAATTGTGCGTGGCTGTCGATTTTGAGCATAGCGACTTGAGGTGCTTCATGTGTAACAGTATTTGGATGGGATCGCGCATTGTAGCGAGGCTACGTGAAGATATGACCTTTCGGGGTAGATTAATGTGTTCTATTTCTATGGTGTGAGACAGGATCTCAGCTTTGTGTTGTGATGGTATTGAGGAGCTTGAGGTACAGCTCTTTCATTTGGGTCATTTCCAAGATTTGAGTATGTTCAGACCGTTTCTTATTGGTGTGAGAATTATGCGAGTTGAGGCTTAGGCTTGCATTGATGTATCATGTCACCAGAGTGGTGTGTTGGATTCGAGATGATCGTTGGGGTCATTAATGAATACGAACGAATTTGATTTCAGCTTGTTGGAAGGATAACATCGAGGTTCGGCTCGGAAATCTGTTGTGGTATTAGCCAAAAAGGGAAATGGCCTCATGAATGGTTGATCTGAGAAATAGTTATGGGTTATTGCGTGTTTCATTTATCGTTGGCAGTATGTGAAAGTGTTGGAATGAGACTTTAGTTGATGAAAGGTTTCCCATCGATATTCGGTTGTTATGTGCAGCTACTGTGAATAGAAGTTATTGTTTTGAGTGTTTGAGTTATGTGGTATATCATAATTTCACCTGAGGTTGCTGGTATGGGTTTTTATAGCTGGTTTGGGACTATTCAGATTATAGATGTGAGGTTCTGATCTTGTGTATGATTTCGGAAAGTGAAATGTTTTTCTATGGCTTATGGGCTAGATTGGATGGTGAAATTTCAGTTACAATCTGTTATCGGACCTATATGAGATAGGGTGACGTGAGATCACCCCCGAGTTTATGCTGGTAAGGTTATTCAGCTATTGGTTGGCTTCTATAATAACTCTGGGTACGCTTGAGGATGAGCATTTGTTTAAGTTGGGGAGGATGTGACGACCCGACCCATCGTCTCATGGGTTACCTCTCTGTTTCCCCCATTTTCTGCTTCATTAGCAGTGTCTTGTGCGATCGAGTTGGCTTGGATTGGTTTTAGAAGGAAATGAGACACTTAGTCTCTTTAAGGAAGGCTTAGTTTTGAAAATTCAATCGGATGTTGACTTATATATTAGAGGGATCGAATATGGATTTCGATGATTCGGTTAGCTTCGAGGGATGATTTTTGACTTAGGAGCGTCATCGGAAATGATTTTTGAGGTCCGATGTAGAACTAGGCTTGAATTAGCAAAGTTAGTATTTTGGCGAATTCCAGTCGATAGATGAGATTTTGATCCGAGTGTCGGAATGGAATTCCAAGAGTTTTGTAGCTTCGTTATATCAATTTTGATGTGTGTGCAAAATTTCAGGTCATTCGGACATCGTTTGGTTGGGTTTTTGATCGAAAGTGTATTTCGGAAGGTTTTTGAAACTTAGTCTTGAATTCGATGAGTTTTGACTAATTGTTGTTGTTTGAGGTGTTTTGATGATTGGAATAAGTTTGAATGATGTTCTAGGATGCTTTGATTCTTTTGGTTGAGGTTCCAGGGTCCTCGGGTGAGTTTCGGATGGTCAATCGGATCATTTTTGGCTTTGAGTAGTTGCAGATTTTTCTTTTCAGGTGTTGCAAGGATTTATCTCTTCGCATTCGCGAGTAGGGCCTCGAGTTCGCGTAGAAGGATTTGGAAGGCAGGGATTTAATCCTTCGCGTTGGCAATCGCGTTAGAGTCGCATTCACGGAAGGCAATCAGTGTGGAGCTTCGCGTTCGTGCCAAGAAGCTCGCATTCACGCAAGAGGGGCCTGGGCCCCGTTGGCAGTGTTCTTCACGTTCGCATCTTGAAGCTTGTGTTCGTGTAGTTGTAATAGTTAAAGCCTCACGTTCACGGATAAGGCACTGTGTTTGCGAAGGGTAAAATGGTCAATGGGATTTTTTTTGTGCATCGCGAACACGAGAAGGGCCTCGCGTTCGCATAGAGGAAAAGAGGCCTGGACAGAAGGGTTTTAATAATATTTCATCCACGAGCTAAGCCTTATTTTCACCATTGTTGAGCATCCTTGAAGCTTTTGGACGGGAATTGAAGAGGGTTTTGACTGGGATTGATTGGAGGTGAGTTCTATGAACTAAAAACATGATTTAATTGTAGAATCAACCTAGAAATTCATGAAAACTTAGCAAAAAGGGGGAAGAACTAGGGCTTGAGTTTTGGTATTTCAAATTGGGTTTTGATGGGTTATTTGAACTCAGATTTGGGAGTTCTTGATATGTATATACTCGTGGCGAGATAAGGAACCCGTTGATGTAAGAAGTTTTGAGTTTCGAGAAGTAGGCTCGAGGATCGGGTTTTGCCAATTTCGAGATTTTTGCTATTTTTCGATTCTTTTCGATTGGGTTATGTTCCTTTAGCCTATTGTGACGTATTAGTTGTGGTTTTGGTCAGATTCGATGCGCGAGCAGGCCGATTTGATAGGCAAGGGCATAGAGAGCTAGAGATATTCTGAGGGTTTAAAACCCCGGACTTGCACATCATAGTGTTATACTGAGGTGACTTGCACGCCGGATAGCCAGCGTAGGGTAGAGCACCATTGGGCATTGTGACTTGGTCCGTCCCGATTGATGGTTTTACTGCATATTTGACTGAAACTTATTTGTGATTATCATGATTACATGATTTGGCAAGATGCCATATTTGGGCTTCGTGCCAATTATTAGAGCCCTTCGGGGTTTTTATCACTGTTCCCTCACTATTTTGACGTATTATTTGAACTCAGTCCTATTGATATATACTGTTTTTCAAACTCAGCCAATTTTACTTAGATTTAAAACTTAAATGATATTTTGGGTTGAGAACTACTGTTTTACAAATGCCCGAGGGGCTTGTGATGACTTTTGGACTGAGTGAGGACGAGGTCCATATGTGAGGATATGCTGAGTGATATGAGGCCGAGGGCCTGAGATACTTTATATGCCACGAGGTGTCTTGAGTGATGTGAGGAGGCTTTCAGGCCTTATGAGTGATGTGAGGAGATTTTCAGGCCTTGTGAGTGATGTGAGGAGGCTTTCAGGCCATATGACTGATGTGAGGAGGCTTTCAGGCCTTGTGAGTGATGTGAGGAGGCTTTCAGGCCTTATGAGTGATGTGAGGAGGCTTTCAGGCCTTATTTTATATGCCACGAGGTGGCTTGATATTGTGCTTGAACCGTAAGGGGCCCCTCCCTGAGTCTACAAACCCCCAGTGAGCGTCGTCGATGATATATGGATCGGGCTGCACGCCGCAGTGAGATGTGGATCGGGTTGCACGCCGTAGCGGTTACTTTATGATATTGTTGTGAGAGTGATCTGAGGGAGAGAGCCCGAGGGGCTGAGAGTGTTCTGTGAGTGAGCCCGAGGGACTGGTACTATTTTGAGATATTTCTCGACAGGTGAACTTTTATGTGCTCATCTTGCATATTTACTTGCCTTTTTACCTGTTATACTGTGATATTTGTGCTGAGGGGTAGATTTTATGTGCTTATCGGCACTAACTGTTTTGAAATCATTTCGTAAATGTTGGAATGATTATTTTTCAAAAGAGATTTAAACTGACCCAAGATATTTCCAAAGATTTTACAGCTTCACTATTTTCTTAAAAAATTGTACCTTGCTTCTATACAATATGTTGGTTCCTTTACGTGATTTCTTACTGATCAGTTTTTATTTACCTTTATTACTCACTGAGTTAGAGTACTCACTTTACTCCCTACACCTCGTGTGCAGATGCAGGTATCTATTCATCCAGTGGCAGATTTTGGCCGATCAGAGGCAGAGTTATATGAGTTATGGAGGTGACTGCCAGCGTTCGCAGCACTATATTTCTCTCTTTTTTTCATTATTCCGATTTTGTATATTTTAGACCTTGTAGTGGATTTACATTCTGATATATGCTCTTGACTTGTGACACCCCGATTAGGGCTTTTTTGGGTTATATTTCTGTTAAATAATATTATTAAGTCATATTTAAACTGTTTATTTATGTTTAACTATTTTTTTTTGAAAAGACGAGTTGGGTTACTTGGCTGGCCTCATCTTCACGAGAGGCGCCATCATGACCAGTGCTGGGTTTGGGTGGTGACATGGCAACAAAAAGTATTATTGCTGACTTGAACAAGATTGACAAACTGAATGGTGAAAATTACGACATCTGGAGTCGTAAGATGTGGTATGTACTCGCATAGCAAAATGCTATTGAAAGTATTAACCATGCTGTGAGTCAACCAGAGGAGGGCAACACTGCCTAATACAAGAGGGATCTGGAAACTTACAATATTTGGAAAACTAAAGATTCCACTGGACGTGGAATTATGATAAGTTCAGTTGCTGATGATTTTATCCACGAATATGAGAAATATCCTACTGCTCAAGACATGTGGGCACATTTAAAAGAGGCATATTGGGGTACAATTGTGACTCGCCTTTGACAACTGACAATCAAGTTTGACATGTACAAAAAGCGTCATGATCACAATGTCAAGCAACATCTAAGAGTGATGTCAAATATGATTGCTCAACTCAAAAGTGTTGGCCATGCTCTCTCTGATGAGCAGCAAATCCAGGCAGTGATTCGGTCTCTTTCCAATAATTGGAAATATCTGAAGGTTAATTTGACCTATAATGATAGCATCAAAACTTTTTCTGATATTGCCCATTATGTGGCGCTTGAAGATGAGAGGCTTGGTGCTGCTAAAGCTGTACCTAGTGCCTTTGTGGTAGAATCAAGTGGTGCAAAGAGATTAAGCTTCAAGCGCAAGATAAAACTGGAAAAATGATGAAAAGGGTAAGGTGACCGGAGATGGATGCTCCAAGAAAAGAAACAAGCCAAATTATAAGAAATGAAAAAGTTTCTACAAGAAGAAAGGCAAGAGCAACATGTAATGCTACAATTGCCAAGTTCCAGGACATTTTGCTCGTGAGCGCACTGAGCCAAAAAAGGTAGCATTTCAAACGCATCTCTAAGTGTTATATATGTTTCTAAATCTGTTTTACTAACTGAATCTTATCCTGTGTGGATTATAGACTCAAGGGAAACCGGCCTTGTCAGCCATGATAGAGAGCCATTTATAGAGTTCGTCCAGTTCCACTTTAATCAAATTATGTATATGTGGAAAATAATGCAAAGCTTGAAGTCAAAGGGATAAGCACTTGCATAATGGACATGCGTGGTTCCCGGTCTTTGATCTTGCATTATGTCCTATGTGTTCTAGAGATTCGACGAAACATAGTTTCTGTGTTTGTTCTTCTAGTTTAGATTTCAATTTGAACTTTAGCCGCAATTGTCTTACAATTACTCCAGACAATATTTTTTATGATTTTGGATATTGTTACGATGTTTTTATTGTGTTAGATCATAATCCTTCTACGTATAACTATTATGTTAATCGTTGTGTTATGGCATATTATTCTAGTAATAATAATGTTATTGTTATTACATGGAATGCAAGATTACGTCGCACAGGGCATGATCGAATGAATAGATTGGCAAGGGAAGGACATTTAGGTTCTTTTTCTAAAATTGAAATACCAACTTGTGAAAATTTTCTTGCCGGAAAGATTACACGTAAACCATTTGGAAAGGCTAAGAGAGCTGATTTTTTATTACAATTAATCAATTTTGATATCTGTGGTTCAATGAATGTGAGAGATATGTCTGGTGATTTTTATATCATTACGTTTATTGATGATAACACTGTAACATGTGTTCATATCACGTGTGCTATCGAGCAATGGGATAATGGAAGAATGAATCCCTCCTTCCTCATTGTGTGAGATCCCAAAGAAGTTATATTAACTTTTGTTGGAATATCTTTTGACCTTTTACTGTCACTTGA
The DNA here is from genome assembly GCA_026770625.1 of Nicotiana glauca. Lineage (NCBI taxonomy): Eukaryota > Viridiplantae > Streptophyta > Magnoliopsida > Solanales > Solanaceae > Nicotiana > Nicotiana glauca. Next base: position 73,400 of record MU734404.1, read on the forward strand.
AGTTCCAATCAATGTTGCTACTTTAGTATGCCACTAATAGTCATGAGTAATTCGGCAATGCAGTGCATGTCTAGGAAAGCAGTTGATTTGGAATGGAAAGATTCAAAAAAGGGAAGACAAACAAATCTTTTTGTAATTTAACTTGTATTCATAGGTCGACCATTACACTTACCATGATGGTATTGCGTATAATTGTGAATACAATGTTATATATGAACTCGAGTTCACCTCTTTTCGAGGATGATGGATCGGATAACTAGCTACAAGAGTAGCCAACAATGTCTGGGGTATAGCGAGTAATAGTATGATCATGATGGTAATAATGAATCATTTTCGCATGTGATTGGATTTCTACATAGTGCTATTAAACAACCTTAAAGAATGTAAGAATATTGTAGCCCTTAATGCTCGCAAGTCGCACGATCTATTTACCGGTGTGAATTACGTGTGTTATTCACACGGCACAAGTTTTGGTCTAGCTCATCATGTGCGAAGTGGGAGATGTTAGATATTGGATTTGATTCATGGGTCGCTCATATGGACTGACCCTACCCTTTAAAGGAGATAAAAACCTTAAAGAGGTTACCAAGGAAAGTTAAAACATAGATAAATAAAAGAAAAAAACTGTCGTACGTTAAAAAAATAATGGGAACGTGCGATTAGTTTGTGTGAGCGGTAGTTTTTTCTTGAAACCTCTCTCTCCTTTATATACCTTTCTTCCTCAACAAAGAAGATGGCCATGAAGTGATTCTCTCCCTAAAGTAAGAAACACAATGTGATAAACAAAAGCAAGGTATTTAGATCGTGAACAAGAATTTCGTTTTCAAGAGAGATGAAGTCGGATTCAGGCAATTGATTGGAACTGATTCTGCAAAAATTTCCGCTATTGTTAACTGGTACACAAATTCGATGTCCCCGTTACTCGATTTTAATCATCAGGACGTGATAATTTATTTGAATCTTTTTCCAGATTTTATTGTGTATTGCACAATCCACCAGCAAGAAGAAGATGAGAGACTGTTGTACATAGAAGGGCAAAATGAAAAGACTTTCCAGGTGAAATTAATTTTCAATTGTGCAGAGAATCGTAATTGTTAGAAGTTGATATCACTAAATATACATATTATTCGTTGAGGTAGAATTAACATACCCAATAATTAAGAATGGAATCTATAGGTTCTTAGAGTTCAGTGATTAGGCATCAAATTAGTTGTATTGTTCTGATAACTCTGCACAACCAACCTTTTGATTACCCTAAAGAAAAAGATGAAAATGTAAGCGGATCAGCCTGCTATTAGCTTATTCACATTTAAAGAAGACCTTGACCGCATTTTCGAATGATCGGTATCCAAGTTATTTAAAAAGAAATTTATGCGTGCTAGCAGCACCTTCCCAATTTCTTATCGTTCAATAATTACTTACATCTAACAAGATGAATTAGTAATATAAAGTAGACTTTCAGCTTATTTATATCAAAAAGACATCTTTTGATTGCAATTTGGAATGCGTTACACACTTACACTTAGGAATGATTTAACTTTTAGATTTTTTTTCATACTGCATATTGGTAGCACTGCAGAAGCTTACCTCGGGAAAGACTTTCCTCAATATAAAGTATAAAGTTTGTCTCAGAGGACAACATAAAGCTGTCAGTAGTTTGTTTCATTTCTTTCTTGCTATTTCTTTTGATATCTGAAAAATTGTTTCCTATATCTTCTGATCTGCTGTTTCTAATCGTTTTTGAAAATTGAAACACTAAGAACTGGATTTTATACTTCATTTCGGTTCATACTTTGCATTAGGAAAGCAGGTGAGGATATTTATCTGCACATGTAGAAAAGGAGCTGTTACGTTGAATTGGCTCGCTTATGCAAATGCACAAATGGATTTCTAGTTGTGGGAGCATTCTACAACTAAGGTTAGCATGTTGACATAGAGTTTAAACTTTGCTCTGTATAGCTCCTTTCCAAGAACCCAAGATATGTCAAGACTTATGAAATGTAAACAGCCAGCTCCGTGCTTTTCTTTAAGAGCTGAAACTTTAGCCATATGTTCATGTGGGAAATTTATTTAAACATTAGTTATAGAATTTAATTTGGATATAGTTGAACAAAGCATGCGAAAAGCAAGCAATAAAGGGAACTTATTTAGCCTGATGGAAACATCCTATTATTTTAGAATGCACCTAGACGCAAGAAGAGGGTTGAATTGTGTCTTGCCTGAAAATTGTGTACACATGAATTCCCTGAGCAAAAATTTCTGTATTAATTACTTTTCACGTAAAATCCCATTTGGTAGGTTGCGGTTTTTACTCCCTTGAGTAAGGAAGTTTTCCACCTAAAATTTTTTGTATTGATTACTCCCTCCTTGCTCAAGGGAGCAAAAACCGCGGACTACCAAATAGGATTTTATTGAATCTCCATTAAATTTTAAAGAGCAGTTTTAGGTTACAACTTTCTAAACATGGGGGACTAACTTTAGTGTCCTAATCGCTATTCAATTCAATTGTAGCAACCCTTTCCCAAACAAAATCTAGCCTAGGAAGATTACAAAAATTAAAGTTTCAACAACAACCTACTCTAACACTTCTTGAGAAGCAAATAGGTTACAATTCAGAACATGTGACTCAACCTAACAACTAAAGAACTTATGCAGCTTCCTCTTCGGGAACTGGTTCTTCAGTTGGTTGGTTTGAATATTCAAAGTATCTTTTAGCTGTGATTGCTATTGTCAGAAGTATTCTCGGTGATTTCTCGCAATAACAGTAGTCTTGAAGTGCGGGAAAAAGTCATCTTTTATTGTTGCAAGATTGGAAGAAAATCTTCTTCAATTAATGCTCCAAAACATAAAATATTTCGATTAAGGAATACCTCTCCTATTTAGACTTGGTTTCCTAATTTGTTTCAAGCTCTTCAACCTTCTTTTTTCATACGAGTCTTTACTATAAATAAAAATTTCTTTTTGTGCATGAAGTCTTTCAATACGCATATTCCTTTTAGGAGACGGACAAAATCTTGTGGTAATTCCGACTCGCATGGGAATGCTGGGCTTTTGCTTCCAATCAGCATTCTGCCAGTAGTTTGCTACGAACCAGATTCACAACATTCATCTCTCTTATCTGCACATCAGTTTACTAGCATACCAAATTGGAACATGAAACCTAGTTCTTACACACGGTATATTATGTTGCGGAAGCCAAATATATATTGTGTGAATGAGTCACAATTACTATACCAAAAATTATGGAAGCCACCAAATAATAAATAAGATAATAAAATAATAATTTAAGGAACACCAGAATTTACGAGGTTCGGCTAATTTTGCCTACTCCTCGGACACAACCAATATTTTATTTCACTCCAAATATACAAGTGAAATAATACTAAAGAGAGAAGATACAAATGCCTTAAGAAGATAAGAAGGCAAATGAGAGGTGTGTTTAAATCCTAAACATTAGGCCTTCTTTTATAGGGTAAAAATCCCTCCCAACTCTACTTCCCAACCGATGTGGGACAATTTGACACTCAACAAATCTCCACCTTGGCAAATTCCACATCTTCAATTTTCTCTCGGTAACAAATTTTGGTTGTGTCTTCATCTTCAATCTTTAGTGTGCAACAATGTTGATCAAATCCAAACAATGTTGAAACTTGACCGCAATCACCGTTTTTGTCAGCATATCAACAGGATTCTCTGTAGTATGAATTTTCTTCACCGTGACTCCACCTTCTTTGATGATTTCTCATACGAAATGATACCAAACATCAATGTGCTTCGTCCTTGCATGATAAACTTGATTCTTCGCTAACTAAATAGCACTTTGACTATCACAAAAAATTATGATACTTTTTTGTTCAACACCAAGCTCCTTTAGCCATCCTTGAAGCCAAATTGCCTCCTTCACAGCCTCTGTAATAGCCATATACTCTGCCTCTGTTGTACACAAAGCAACCGTTGACTGTAAAGTAGACTTCCAACTAACTAGTGCCTTTGAAAAAGTAAACACATAACCAGTAGTTGATCTTCGTCTGTTGAGATCACCCGCAAAATCTGAGTCACAATATCCAACTACAGACTGATTGTCTTCCTGCTCAAAAACTAACCCGACATCTACAGTATTATGAATATACCGTAGAATCCACTTCACAGCTTGCCAATGCTCCTTTCCTGGATTATGCATATATCTGCTAATAACTCCAACAGCTTGAGAAATGTCAGGTCTCGTACAGACCATTGCATACATCAAGCTACAAACAACATTTGCGTATGGTACCTTTGACATATACTCTCGTTCAGCTTCATCGTTTGGTGACATAGTAGTACTTAGCTTAAAATGGGGAGCAAGTGGAGTACTAACTGGCTTAGTCTTGTCATCTATGCCAAAACGTTGTAGTACTCTCTTCAAATATTCTTTCTGAGATAAACAAAGTTTCTTTGAACGTCTATCTCTTATTATCTCCATGCCAAGAATTTTCTTTGCCTCACCCAGATCCTTCATATCGAACTCCTTCTTCAGTTGAATCTTTAACTTATCAATTTCTTCCGAATTCTTGGAAGCTATCAACATATCATCAACATACAGGAGAAGATATATAAAGGAACCATCTTTAAGCCTGCGCAAATACACACAATGATCGTATTTGCTTCTCTTGTACCCTTGCTGCAAAATAAACTTGTCAAATCATTTGTACCATTGTCTAGAATATTGTTTCAAACCGTACAATGATTTTTCAAGTTTGCACACCATATTTTCTTTTCCAGCGACTTTGAATCCTTCTGGCTGAGTCATGCAGATTTCCTCCTCCAAGTTTCCATGTAAAAACGTAGTTTTATATCCATCTGAACTAGTTCCAAATCCAATTGTGCTACCAAAGCCAACATAATTCTAATGGATGAATGTTTTACAACTGGAGAAAATACTTCATTGTAATCGATTCCCTCGTTTTGAGCATATCCTTTGGCCACCAATCTTGCTTTGTAGTGAACATCTACTTGGTTAGGAAATCCTTCCTTCTTTGCAAATACCCATTTGCACCCAATTGCTTTCTTTCCTTTCGGGAGATTGGCCAATCTCCATGTATGATTCTGATGAAGGGACTGTATTTCATAATTCATGGAAATCCTCCACTTATCTTCTTCTAAACTTTGGACTGCGTCTTTATAAGTGGTAGGAACATCATCAGCTACAATTGAGGTTGTACAAGCAACCGTCTCTATGAGACGAACATGTTTCACTATTATCCTTTTTGGCCTGCTGGTTGCCATTGATTCAAGTTGTTGTTGAGGTTCCTGAGTTGGAATCTCCTCTACTGACTCTCCTTCAGAGGATAATCTTCATTTGTTTCCCCCTCTGTTTTTTGTGTAGGAAAAATAAATTTTCCCTTAAACTCCACCTGCTTAGAAGCACCATCATCTTGTTTGGTCTCTTCATTTGTTACCTAGTTTACCATAGCAGATTCATCGAAGGTAACATCCCTGCTAAATATTACTTTCTTTGTTATAGGACACCATAAGAGATATCCTTTGACTCTAGAAGTAATCCCCATAAAAATTGACTTCTTTGCCCTTGGATCCAATTTTGACTCTGTCACATGATAATATGCAGTTGAGCCAAACACATGCAAAGAGTCATAGTCTACAGCAGGCTTTCCANGTGCCCAAACCAACATTGGATAACATACACCGTACCTTCTCCAGCAAGGTCCGGTTCATACGTTCTGCCACTCCATTCTATTGTGGTGTATGTCTGACAGTGAAGTGTCGGACGATGCATTATTTTCATAGACCTTATTAAAATGATCATTTTTGTATTCACCTCCATTGTCTGTACGAATACACTTGATCCTCCTGCCTGTTTGATTCTCCACCATCGTCTTCCATTTAAGAAAAATTCCTAATACTTCATTTTTTCTCTTCATTGTATACACCCATACTCTTCGGGAAAAATCATCAACAAAGGTTACAAAATAGTTCTTCCCACCCAATGATGGTGTTTTGGAAGGACCCCAAACATCAGAGTATACATAATCCAAAATGCCTTTAGTATTATGGATTGTTGTACCAAATTTAACCCTTGTTTGTTTCCCTTTGACACAATGCTCGCAAAACTCCAAATTGCAAGCCTTTACTCCCTTTAACAATCCTTGATCTGATAGAGTTTTTAAGGATTTTCCTCCAGCATATCCCAAGCGCATGTGCCATAACCTGGTTGCTTCTGCCTCTTTTTCGTCATTGGATGTTACTGTCGCTGTCCCAATAACTATACTATCGAGATAACGGTACATGTTATTGTTCTTCCGATTGGACTTTATTACCACTAGTGCACCAGAGCATACTCTCATCACTCCATTTTATGCAATGATTTTGAACAATTTTGATTCTAGGGCTCCCACAGAGATGAGATTCTTCTTCAAATCCGGTACATATCGAACATCTGTTAATGTTCTAATATTTCCATAATGGTTCCTTAATCGTATTGAACCAATGCCATATGAGGTAAGAGGGATGTTATCCGCTGTGTGGATGACTCCATATTCTCTTTCTTGAAATTCCATGAACCAATCCCTGTTGGGACATATATGATAGCTACAAGCCGAGTCCATCAACCATATGTCTGATGATGTTGATGGTTCTGTTGTAACTAATGAGAAGTTTGAATCATCACAATCAGCTACATTTGAATCCATAATGGCCTTTCCATTGTTATGTTTGGCCTTATTCTTCAACCTTGGACAGTCTTTCTTCCAGTGCCCCTTTTCTCGAAAAAAGGCACATTCATCTTTGTTGGGTTTAGATCTTGACTTAGATCTTCCTTTCTTTGTCCTCGTTTGATTTTGAGGNAATAAACTTGTCAAATCATTTGTACCATTGTCTAGAATATTGTTTCAAACCGTACAATGATTTTTCAAGTTTGCACACCATATTTTCTTTTCCAGCGACTTTGAATCCTTCTGGCTGAGTCATGCAGATTTCCTCCTCCAAGTTTCCATGTAAAAACGTAGTTTTATATCCATCTGAACTAGTTCCAAATCCAATTGTGCTACCAAAGCCAACATAATTCTAATGGATGAATGTTTTACAACTGGAGAAAATACTTCATTGTAATCGATTCCCTCGTTTTGAGCATATCCTTTGGCCACCAATCTTGCTTTGTAGTGAACATCTACTTGGTTAGGAAATCCTTCCTTCTTTGNGTAGGTGAAGTGAAACAGTCTCTTCTTCATGTACAATTTATTTTGACTATTTTTTTTCAAAAATTTATCCTCTAGTGCTTTCCATAACTTACTTGCAAAAGTTTCCTTTGTATATGGATATTTCTGCTCTCTATCAAGGTAGGATTGAATGGTACCGCAAGCAACACGATTGATAATTCTCCAATCTTCTTCTCCAATAACATCTGGTTTCTTTTCTTCAATGGCAAGATCTAGCCCTTGTTGAAAAAGGACATCTAGAACCTCGCCTTTCCACATCCCAAAATGTCCTGACCCGTCAAATATTTCTACCGCAAATTTCGCATTTGACACAATTCTTATCATAAGCGAAGATGTCAATGATGATGTATTGTTGACAATTGATATAGATTCTTCTTGTTTATTGTCTCCCATCTTTGATACAAATATTATTTAATAGCTGATGACACAAATCAAGATTATTTCCTTTATGGTGTGGAAGATCAGACTACACTGCAACCACAGAGCATACTCAGACAGAACCTTGACTCAGTTACCAAGATAAATCTTTTCTGATGTGGAAGATCAGACTATGCTGCAACCACAGAGCATACCTAGACAGTACCTTGGCTCTGATACAAATTATTGCGAAAGCCGAATGTATATAGCGTGAATGAGTCACAACTGCTATACCAAAAATTATGGCAGCCACCAAGTAATAAATAAGACAATAAAACAATAATAAAAGGAACACCAGAATTTACGAGGTTCGGCTAATTTTGCCTACTCCTCGGACACAACCAATATTTTGTTTCACTCCAAAAATACAAGTGAAATAATACTAAAGAGAGAAGATACAAATGCCTTAAGAAGATAAGAAGGTAAATGAGAAATGTGTTTAAATCCTAAACATTAGGCCTTCTTTTATAGGGTGAAAATCCCCCCAACTCTACTTCCCAACCGATGTGGGACAATTTGACACTCAACATGTTAATCATCAAAACACAATTTCATGCTCAGCTCAACAAATTTTCACTTTTTGATGATAACAAACCCATGTGTAGACCAGTCAGTAGCTTGCTCATTTTTCATCAGTCTTCAGCACAAGAACCAGTTTGATTCGCAGCACTTTTCTTCAATTTGTCCATGTTTAACAAGCGTAGCATTCTCTTTTCATTTATCACAACCCTGTAGATGGCTAGACATAATTTATTATACGACCTGCAAACAGACAACTTCAAGAACCAGGAACTGGGTTTATAGATTAAGCACATACTTAACTTCCCCTGTTGGCATTATCAAAAAAATAAAAATTCAGTGAAATTAAAAGAGAATGTAGTAATGTAAAACTAATGGCTAGTGGGTCTACAATAACACGCACATATCAGCATGAACATAAACGAATATTCCAATTAAAATTTGCCCAGACGCACAGGACATGATTTAGCCAAAAGTCTGGAAATTTATATTCAATTTATCATTGTTATACCAAGTACCCAAACCAAAAGACAATTGAAAAAACTCATTAAACTATTAACTACATCAACATAGAACAAAATACATTCTTGAAACTGGTAATTGTGGGGGG
>MU734404.1:83644-132577 GCA_026770625.1 Nicotiana glauca
GGGGGGGGGGGGGGGGGGATGTACAAGGGACTAACTAAGGACAAGTTGGAAAACATAAGAGGACTGAGGACCAGGTTCTTTGTTGGAAGAGGATTCTCCTTGAATAAGCCTAGAAGCATGTCAAATCTAGTCGCATAGGCTTTCTGTTCTTTCTTTATCCCCTCCTTCAGCCTCCTATTTTATTCCTTCAATAAGGCAATTTCCTCTCTCATGTTCTCATTTTCCTTATTGACAGCAGTCAACTCCTCAAGAAGGTTAGTGGACATGATTTTACTTTTTGTCCCCGGTGGTCTAGCTACACAGTCACACTCCTTCAAGGTCTCTTCATCAAACATATATGTTTTGGTTCCCTTTTTAGGACCTCTATGGGGAACCTTAAAATACTCAAATACCCTGGTCAACAAAAACCCATAAGGCGGAGCATGTGTGTCCTTTTTCTGATCAGCAACCCTTGCCATGTGCTTTAGCATCAAAGATAAGACGTTAATTGGTTTGCTCAAAAACCTCCATCACTGCTAAATCCATATAAGTGGCTTCATGCATTCAGATCGAGGCAGTAGGCACTTGTTCAAAAGCTCAAACAACAGCTTGTGAACCGGTTTAATCTCCCCTTTTCCTACCTTCCTTGCCATTAGCTTTTCCCTTTCCTGACTGTACTTGTTAGTCAAGTACATGGCATATTCCTTCTCTCTAAACTCAGGCTACTTACACCTCACATAAGTGTCAAATCCCTCCACTGGTATATTCAGAATTTCCTCCAGTAATTTGGCATCAAGAACCAGGTTAACTACCTAACTTCAGAACTCACGGTGCCATCATCCAGTACTTTGAAGTTTTTGTAAAAGTGAAGAATTGCTTCACCATGCATGACTGGGAGTGGGCATAAAAATAGGTGCGTTTCACCCCTACTCCTCCGATTTCTCCATCAACTCCTCGTCCCAAGCATGGTCATAACAGCTGGGTAAATTACTCGACCCTTTAACATGATCAACACAACAAATTACTCATCTTTTCCCATAATAGCAATTTTTCTTTAAGTCTTCTTTCCTTTGTTTGAAACTGGTTCCTCCCACTTCTGGCTCAGAAATTGCAGCCTTTATCTTTTTGGAGTGACAGAATATGATGTAGCCTTCTTCTTACTTTTTCTTTGAAGAGGGACTTCCTCCTCCTTCTACCCCTACTCTTCTTTTTCTTCCTTAATTTCATCTCCACTCACTAGGTCAACTTCTTCTGCAGCAGACTCGTCAATCAGTCTGAACTCTTCTCTTTCTTTCTTCTTTTTCTTACTCTCATCAAAGGCTTTATCAAGAGTTGCCTTGCTTTTTCCACTTGTTACAATTGTTCTTTTTCCAAGTGTGACAAAACTAGGGGCAAGACTACCTTTTGTGCCACAGCCTTTGCCCTCTTAGGGAGGCTTTTCTCCTCAGTATATTTCCTCTCCTTCATCCTAGAAATCAAGTTTACCAGGGTCTTATCAGTATTAATCTCCTTCACAACTTCTACTTCTCCTTCATTTCCCCTTCCCCAGTGTCAGTCCCATCAAGGGATTTTGATTCTTCTAGATCAACATTCAAAGAACCAGGTTCTTAAACCTAACCTATTTCTCGCACAGTAATTTTTTTTATATCTCCTACAGCAATTGTGTCTCCCTCATAAGAAGTAGAAGAACGTGAGTTTCCACCTTCAAACCCTTCACTTTCTTCTATTTCCCTCTCAAATTGTGGCTCCTCTACAATTAGGTTTCCACCTTCAGACACTTCACTTTCTTCTTCTTCATCAGAATAGTCAACCAGTCCAGAGAAGATATTTAGGGCTTTTAGTGGGGAAGATAGTTCTTAGGCAGACTCGATTGAGGTAGTTATGGACGAATGTGTAGTAGGGTTTGGAGTGGGGTTTTATTTAGAGATTTCAAAGGGAACCTTGCTGGGTGAGTTCGTCATTGTTATGAGTTTTGTTCTGTTTTAGAAAGAAAGAAATTAGTGTTTTCTTGTTCAAGCTTAGGAATTCTTGACTGATTTTTATCGAATTAGAGGGAATGGATAGAAGATAATGCTTTATAGAGGATGATTTGACAGTTTTAGCCTTGATTTTTCCTTTAACTGATCCTAATTCAGTTCTAAGAGGGAAAGGGTTTAATTGTCAGCTTTTGAAATCTGAAATTGGCGATTAGGGAACTTAAATGGGCGGCAGAGACGTGTGCGGGGAAGTTTATGAAACTGATCATAATTACACGATAACTGAAGCTAATTATAATTTTTTAGTAAATATACCACTAGTTTGACTGCATAGTGGTTAACAGATAAATAATAATCCATAAATCAAGGATCCAAAGTTTACAATTTGTCCAATGTCAAGGCTAAATGATGTAAATCTAAAGCTAAGTAAGCTATAAATGCTAACTATTACACATGATATCATAGATAACTCTCAACATATGATGTGTGTATATCCACAAGCCAAGGGCAAAACCTCAATGTAGCATCTCTAAAGCTTTCACTAGGTACCAATATTTGCATCCCAAAGGACAAGTCAAATGTGAATCTCTAAGCAACACCATCAACTTTTGGGAGTGTCCCGGTATCCAAGTAGCATGATTGAGCAAAATCTATGGAATAACATGAGTGTTTATTCTTCCATGAATCAACGACTGACTCTGAAATAGCCCAAGAAACACATGACATCAATTTGAACTCCTCCAGAATTGGAGAATATACCAACAGCTACAAGCAGAAGCAAGATGCCAATACCTGTATTTTAAGAATGGTCTATAACCGCACTAATACCATTGAATAGTGACATGAAAATAGCACAATACAACGACACTAACACATATACTGCCATTGGATCCCAGTTTACAATTGCTATTTGAATTTCCAGAATGCACTGATAATTATGAGTGCTATATTTATCCTAATTACAAATTATATAACCAAACATGTAGCTACATGGTACATACCAATAACTGTCCAAGCCTATACCTTGTGATCTTTGGTACAAAACCATCAACTGTCTGCTTGCCTTAACTAATCCATATATCATTTGATCACCATCAGAAAGCATGAAACCATGCTAATACCACTATTAAGAGACGTTACGATATATAGAATACAAGAGTAACAAAGCAACTAGTAGCAGCAGACATTGACATTAGATACCTGCTCATCAATCCAGAGCTCTTCTTTTGGCAATCGTAACCCTAAGGTTAGGAGTTTGATATTTTTCAACGTTGATTAGTCTCCTCCCTACACTTGGAAGTTCAGAGAAGAGTAAAACTGGATTGTACCTGCAAAAGAGCACAAGGTTAGTTAAATAATCTGCCACTGTGTTGCCCTCCCTCAAGACATGCTGAAATAACACATTAAAATTCTCCTTCATTGCAACTGAAACTTTGTTCATGTTTGTTTTTCTCATCTTCCACAGGTTTCCTCTTGAGTAGGTTCACAACACCAACACCTAGAAACTCATATGTATCCTTACCTTCACCATGAATCATCAATAGCTAGTTAGCCCCTCCAGATCCTCCAAAGAAAGAATAAAATCTTGAATGGCAACACCTTAATCCATATATTATTGTATTTTAGATTATTCTTTGTGCTATGTCTAATTATATGCCAAGCACTACTCATTGTGAACTTACCTAAAGCAGTAGGTTTCCACAAAAGTTTATCCCAATAGCCAGAACTGCCTTCAAACTGCACCATTAGTATAATATGTTTAGCTATATCTTCAGGGAAAGTCTGATCAATCAGCTCCTCATTCCAGCAATCTTCTTGCCTAAATTCTGCTGCCTCTTGAAATTCCTCATTGATATGAAATTCAAGTGGCACCAAAGGGTATAGTGCCCCTAAGTCTATCTAGTTTTCATGCTATTCATTTGTTGTACCAATCTTTATCTCCCACAATATCTCATGCTCAATATCTTACCTTGCATTCAGCATCTACCTTCACACATGAGATCCTGCCCTAAACTGTACTACTGGATCAATCTCTTTCTTGTAGTACTTGTTCCGCATAAAGTTAGAACATAGGTATTTTGTTGTTTTGAATCTCCACCAAAACTAAGCAAACAAATCTCTAAAGTCATGAAGAGATCTGAACTCCTTAGGAAGACATAATTTTTGCTAATAAGCCCAATGCCTACTCATGATTTCCTCCTTTGTACTCCAAAATAATCTTACAAAGCAAATGCTCAATAACATTCTTTAGGGGATCAAGCACTGATAGCATATGTACATGTACTGACATGCTTTGCAACATACTAGTAATGAGTGTTGCTTTACCTCCAAAACCTATAGCATCTCCTATTGCTTGGAACAATGAAATGGAAATATAACCATGCATATAGTATGTACTCTTAGCTTTGTTTATCAACCGTCCATGGATCCTCTCATAGCTTCCCCATACTGTCATTACCTTCTTCATATATTCTGGTAGATCTGAGGCAAAGATGATATTGCCATCAATATATACCAAATGATTCAATGGTTCAGACCACTTAGGCTTACCAAATCCTACAAAGGCTTTGTCCTCAAACATCTTGTTCGATGATCTAGATAGCACTTCTTCTTATAATATGAACAATGTAGGAGACATTAGATCACCTTGCTTAACCCTTCTTGTAGACTTGATTAACGCTAAAGCTTGACCATTCACCGACACTTAATACAAATTATTTTATATCAAGTTCCACACCATGTTGATGAAATGTTCTGCAAACCCCATCTTCCTTTAAACATGTAGCAAATACTTCCAAGATACCCTATCATAGGCCTTGGCCATGTCCAGCTACATTAGCTGGCTTAGCTCTAAGTCTTATATCTCTAATTATCTCCTGTGTAAGAAGGATGTTTTCAAAGATATTCCTACCCTTCACAAATCCATATTCATTATGAGATATTAAGGCAGGAAAGAACTTCTCCAGTCTATCATGCAGCACCCTAAATATCACCTTACTGATGAAGTTGCTAATATTTATAGGTCTAAGGTCAGAAACTATTTGCACCATAGGTTTCTTAGGCAACAACAACAAATTAGTGTGTGTGATGGACTTAGGAATGTAGCACCTCCATTGAAATGTAGTACCATGATGTGTATATCATAGCTAATAATCTCTCAGCAGTCTTGATAAAATGATCCAGTAAATCCATCTGGACCACTAGCACTATCTCCACTCAACTCAAAAATTATACCCTTGATCTCTTCTAGTGTTGGATATCTACACAACTCCATATTTTGCTCTACAGTCACCGTGGAAGGCACATTTTCAAGTAAAGAAAAATCTGTAGGATCACCTTCTTTGGTAAACTAATTCCGATATAAGTCCACAGCAACATCATCCAATTGAATTTGATCATAAATCCAGTTCACATATCCATTATGAATCCTCTCCAGTTGCAGCTTTTTCCTTTTGCCACTCACACGATTGTGAAAAAAGTTGGTATTTCTATCATCCTCAGCAAACTAAGTCATCCCAGCTTTTTGCTTCCAGTACTGCTCGTCAATACTCAAATACTTCTTCAATTCTTTTTGGTCCTATTGAAGCACTATTATATTAGCAATTGTTGGTTCCTCATCAAATAACATCTCCTTCACCTTTACAATGTCCTCTAAGATTGACAACTGCTTTAAGATGTTAGCACAAGTGACTTTACTCCATTTGCTGACATCTTCAAGCAGTTACAATGCCCTCTAAGATTCCAAATTAGTGTTTTGATCATCATTTAGTTGGTGATAGTGCTCTTCTGGGCATTACTATTGTAGGTTGTGGTGCTTCCTTATTTTGAGAGTGCTTCTTGATTTTCTTAACTCCCTTAGAACTAGCTCTAGGAGATAGATCAGCCTCCCTTGCCTCTTGTTTGAAATTTCCAGTTGTAGACTCATCCTCCCATTTATCCTCAAGTTGTTGTTGTTCCATTAAGGCTTTATCAATCACCACAAGAGCCACATTATGTGTCACTAAGTCGTGTAAGGTCTGAATAGGAGTCTTCAAAGGAACATTGATCTGAAGTTTCATGGACTTCCCATTTCCTGGCGTGCAAGACAATAGAGTTGGTTCCATGACTCTTGTTGCCTTTGGTATTATAGCCTAATCATTCTGCCCTTTAGACATCGTGGTTACCTCCTTTATCACACAAGCCTTATATTTCATAGCTCTCAAAGCCTCATGCATCACCCAAAATTAAAGCTCATACATATTACTCGGGCTAGGGTTTACTATAGCTACACCCGCATGAGTTACTGCCCATTGAAATCTGAGGGCATTTCACCAAGTATTTGATAACCTGAACATACTGTAACTTCTATTGTATCATTGTGAACATCACCAACCTGGCCACCACCTAATACATCCATTGGATCACCTGAATTTAGGCCAGAAACCTCGGTAGTTTTTCTATGGTTTACTGTTCCATTACCTTTCTCCTTCCCTTTAGCTTCCCTAGCTGGATCCTCAATATTTATAGCTTCTTCAATGACCCTTCACCTACCCCAATTGATTTCCTAGAATGCTGCATTATAGAACTCTATAAATTGCGAACACTAGTTTCTTGTACCTAGGGTTTACTGTAGCAGAAGTTTCAACTATGTCCGTGTGTTTGCCTTTTGTGTTGCTTGTTTGCGCTTGTATCTTGGTAGTCATGTTTGCCTCTACATTGTCCTCCAAATCTTGTAGATCATCACTCCATAAATTTCTAGTTTCCTTGGTAGCTCCAGTGAAAGCTATTGCCCTTGGTGATTCCTCTACAGTTTGAGATGGTATCTCATGACATAAATGGTTAAGTGTAATATTTAGTGCTTCCTTTGTCAAAGAAAATCTTCTTTGTACCTAGTCAACTATTCTTACTTTATTATCTAATTCCCAAGTCCCAGTACCACGAGTATTAGGGCTTTGCCTTCTTGCCCGATTTTGAGCTAATTCCATTTTTGCTTTGTTCTTGTTTCTGATAGGACTCGGAGGAGGAGGAGGGGGAGGGCCCTTAGATCTTGTAGAGTAGAATTATGATGCCAGAGTACACGAACTAACCTTTTGGGGAGGGGAATAAAACAAAAGTAAAAACAAAAAAGGTAACAAGTTAGTGAAGGTTATGAGAAGAAATGTTGCAATATTAAACACATAGTGTAAGAATATAAATCGCGTCCTAATTTGGGAGCCTCGTTGTGCTCGAGGTAGGCCTAGCGACAAATTGATTTGGAGAACTTATAATGCTAAATGCCTCATTTTATTGATGAACAATAAGACGAATACCAAAAAACGACACTAAATAACAGGAAATAAAGATGTCACTAGTGGCCATAGGCCCTATTACATTTGCAAAGCAAAGAATAACTCCTATCTACTTGGTCCCAGAAGGACCTTCCCCATACTCGGCATCTTTAGCTCCATCGAACAACTTCTCCTAGCTCGCGCAATCCCAGCAGCAAATAGGCTCTAGCTAAGTGTCCTACTTTGTTTCCTTCAGCGTTCTGGCAATTTTCAATTCTAGATGAATTTCCTTTCCAGCTCCACTATGCTCCAAGTATCTGTTGGCGACCATGTCGAATCTGGGGACTTTGTGCCTCATTTTCTGCAAAACAAAAGTGTTAGTCCCTTACCCCCACCAGACTCGACTATTTAAATATCAATAATTGGCATAAGCAGCATTTAGTTCTCCAAATAAATGCACAGAAGTGGTAATGTCCGTTTGAGTTCCAGGGAAACCCAGTGGACTTTGGACAAGGCTATCTTAAAGAGTCATTATGCGGACAGCATAACCGACTCGGCTAGGTTTGAGAGTGATGCATGCACAATTGAATAGAGTAAGGTTTCTATGGGGTATTAGACTGGTACCATTGAGCAGAAAACTCAAGAGGAAAAAGGCACGGAACCGTCGACTGCACCGCTGATCGACTAGTTTTATCGCAAATACGCCTTTTCCAAATTTAGGGAGTGTAATATCGGAAGGTTGCAACCACTCATTATAAGCGTTGCTATGTTATTTTGTTTGGCATGAGTGGAATATGATATTGAATATGCAATTACAAGAATGAAACAAGTTGTCACGTATTTGCACGTTCATGATTACAATAATTGCTCATAATTACAACAGTATTTAAGGAAAATGGTAAAAGAAAGCATTAAAGAAAAGAAACAAATAGCCAAGTCAGTTTCGTAGTAGAAAAGAGATAAAGACATTAAATAAAGGCAATAAAGAAGCAGTAAAGTCACTAGTAATATGAAATGGTAAAAGCCTAAACAAAATCCCCAGCATAGTCGCCATGCTGTCGACGCCCCCTTTTTCTCGCGAAATCGGGTTTACGACATTTGGGAGGACAACTCGTTCCCTTTTGGGATTTGTCTTTTTTTTTTGGAATTGAAGAGTCGCCACCTAATGATTAAGTTCATTAGGACACTAAAAAAGTTTTTTGAGTTGGAAAACCAGAGTTTGGGTAAGGGCTAGAAATTATCTCGAGGGTAAGGTGTTAGGCACCCCTCAAGATCCACTAGTGTGGTTCCCGGCCATGTTATATTGTAACTTCACGTAATCAAGTAAACAATCAAAGATTCAAAGATTCAAATATACAACATTGCAAATAAGCTAAAAAAAACTTTGAAGGTAAGTAGGGAAGGCGGAGATTTATGAAAAGATTTGAATAGTTTTATGAGAATAGATGAAAACAAACAAAGGGAGAGGGGTCCTAGGTTTATGATTAAAAAGGATCACATCAATGCAATATTCAGTAATCGCTCCTTAGAAAAGGGGCTACATGAGATATTAGCGCAACATTCATCATTTCCATATTCTACCCTTCCCACCCCGTAAAGGTTATTAAACGCGTGTGTTGGTCACGAATATTTACTGCGTACTATTACCCGTCCCGTCCTATAAGTCCTGGAGGGTATTTAGGACCACTATTCGTATGTGGTAGGGACTAGGCTAAACCCTTAAGTTTAAAGGCAAAAATGCTAAGAGACATACATAACAAATAAGACTGCACATAAGGGGACATACAAAGTCAAATAAAGGCTCATGGATCCCTCCACAAGTGAACACATAATTAGCACGTCTCAAACACATTCAAGGTCTCAAAGATAGGAGTTTTTTACAAAAAGGAATAGGTAACAACAATTGAGTTAGTGAGAAGAACCGTTAAAGCATTGTTTAAAAATGAAGTACTAACAGTAGTTTAATGAGGTGCAGGACAAGTAATATAGCACGATTCTGGGCAAAGGATGGTAACCCAATAATTTGAGAACATAAAAATCAGAAACTCAGTGAGAGTAAATAGGTGCACCATTTCAAAATCGTTTCCAGATAGAACAGGATTTTCAATAAAAACAGAGTGAACTTCAGAGAGTCAAAGTAAGAATGGGAGCAGCAGAGTTCGAAATTAAAAGAGGCGGGTTGGTCTTAACTGGTAACAACATGATCAACCGATTCTTATTAGGCCTAAAGTTTGCCTAGGTGTCATATACATTGTCTGATTATCTTAGGGAGTAGATATGCATATTTGATTCTAGTTTTAAAAAGACGCAGTTAACCAGACTTGTATTATTATATTAAGCATGTTAATGCGACGTTTAAAAATTGCAACTCAGACGAAATAAAACCCTAAGTGACCGGATGTCTAATGCGCATAGAAGTTCCTAAAACATGATCTCTACATGCTAATGAGAATGCAGTAGTAGCCTTATAACAGTTATTTGCTAGTTATTGACTGATCATGATTACGAAATGAATATAATAACAAGCTGAAAGTAAGGGCTTAAAACAGGATCTCTATTGTATGAGATGCATGCCCTACACATGATATCTATTGCATAAATAGGTAAATAAAGTCCTATAAGCATATTTTCTACCCGTTACTTAAACTAAGCATGCATAACCCCCCATATTCACTATCCAAACCCCAGCCATTCGTTGATAAATTATTACAAACCAATGATAGCTGAATTACAGTAATAAAGAATAAAATCAGAAGTTATTCTATAGGGAGCCTTCAATCAGGCCCGATCTTCCAACCTCTCTCCTTTCGAGTTTCACAGCCTTTGCTATGGTCTGGGTGCGGAAAAGCTCCCTAAGGCCTCATTGGGTCGCTAGCCAATACCAGTATCCAAACACTTACCAAAATATTGAACAAGTGCAGTGTGGAATTACCAGCCTTGTGCATTAAAGTTCAGTGAGTACTCAGAGGTCCATAAAGAAATGCTTACATGAAGGGGGTAGAACCTAATCTCTAAGAGTAGTGAGAGTTCTTGATATAGTTTTAAAGGAATTGAGTTGAGAAAAAAAGTTTGAAAATGATCCATCTAGAATCAGTTTTGAAAAGAAAACAATAGAAGAATGTAACAGTTTTGGAAGGAGGTGAGTAGGACAATCTCAGAACTAGAATATCACACATGGTTCAGGGAAGCAAACACAAACAGGGGAAAGGAAAAATGGGGACAGGTAGTTCACATATAAGAGCATATTTGCACACACGCAGAGATCAAAGAAGGCATTTCAGGACTTAAACAGTCACAACACATTTCATCACGAAGTGTTCATGCCAGGAGCTTAACAGCATTAGATTGAGGGATGCCAAACAAGTTCACACATCATGTTCAGTGAAGGGGTTCGGGATTACTTAGTAGCTAGGAGGGTCATGAATACATGTTGATAATGTACTGGGAATAAGAAAGAATTGTAGTAAACAAGTAGGGGAAGCAGTAGACATGCTGAATTAAGGGAAGGGTAATCACATCAATGAACTAGCAAAGAGGCATGCTAATTGCAATGTAAATAGTAGAACCATAAGTAGAAGCATAAAATAAATAAGAGAAAGTGCAATACGAATAAAAATATGTTGGTTTCGATGCTGTAAATCAAATAGAAGACATACAAGTCAAGAGTGAGAGAATAGAGCAGTAGTGTGCAGGGAAGTAGAGCAATGGACAGTAGCGTGCAGGGCAAAAGAGAAGCAATGTATAGAGCAATAAAACAGTAGAGTAACAAGTTACTCAGTCTTGGCTTTCAGCCAACTGGGTAGCCAGTAGTCAATAAGAGAAGCGAGAGAGAATGTGTAGGAACATAAGAGAGAACAATGAGTATATTACTGATATGCAGTGTGCTAAAGTATTTATAGTTTTGAAAACAAGTAGAGAATAAGGTAACAAGAACTGACTTAACATAATTATAGAAACAGTACCAATTGGAATCAATCACAGGACCAAACTCTTTTTAATTAGGGAGTCATGATTCGAATGGATACAAGCTATATCAGATAAGGAAAGAATCACTTAGACTACTGACTCTACCATAATAGGAGTAGTAAAGCATGTAACATGTAATAAAGGACAAATACGTAATATTTCAAGCAAGGGAAATATATACTGAATATTTGAAAGTATGTTTATCCGTATAAATATGGTAACAATATAAATTAATTCTAAAAATTAGTAAAAGAATCACGGATGAGACTAAAATCACAAAGAATTAGTTCTAAGTAAGGAAAGCATCTCACAACTAAGGAGGTGATTCAAAATCAGTGAAAAACTTCTAAGGAAAACATATACAAAATCATGGATTCGAAGAGACGCACAGAATCAGCAGAATATTTGGTAAACAATGAATAATTAGACCTATTAAACACATGAGGCATGAAAATCAGAGAACCTTAAGCAAGGAATCATAGACACAGTAGAAGGTTGGAAACCCTAACAACAAAATTAAAGCATAGAAGTTAGAGAATAACCCAAAAGAACACACAAACAAGCAAATAAAACAAACACAAACATATAGTACTCAAAATTAAAAAATAAAGTAATTTCGAAAAGGTGTTCAGAAACCCTAGTTTCAAAAAAGGAACAAAACGTTTAAAACTTGAGCAATCGTAAAGATCGAGCAGAGAGTAGTACAAAACATAAAGGTGTGAGTTAAAAAATTATTAGAAATATAGAGATTCAAGAGGTCTGGGTAGAATATAGGGGTTCATAAGAAACCAGTGAGAAGTAAGAGAAACCTAGCTGTGAAACTCAGTAATAATGGTGTTCATAGCACCATCGGACCAAAACCCATCGGAGAAAGGCCGGAGACAAACCAAGCAAAGCTTCAGTGACCATCTCATATGGTGGAGACTCATGGGGTCTCAGGGATAAAGAGAACCAGCGGGATAAAGCTTCAAGGCGGCTGATGGTCGAAAGAGGTGAGGCTGGAGGTGGTCGGAGAGAGGGTGAAGGCCATCGGAGAAGAAGAACCAGAAGGTTCTAGAGAGAAGGAGGAGAGGAAGAGACGAAGTATAGAGAGAGACCGGTCTCGAAGACTGAGGGGTAAAGGGGGGGATGGGGTAGTTAGAATTTAATTAAGGAATAAATATATGGGCCGTTGATCTTATTTGATCAACGGCTCTGATTGATCCGGAGCTGGGCCGGGTTATTTAGAGATTAGGCTGGGCAGATTTGTATTGGGCATTGGGAGCCTGTTTGGATTGGCTTAAAAGCTGGTCAAACCAGCTTTTAAGCCATTTTTAGATAGTGGAAGTGTTTGGCAAAACAGAAAATAGCTTAAAAAAGTTAAAATTAGCTTTAAAAAAGCCAAAAGCCACAAGTTGGCTAATCCCAACTTTTTTTTTAGCTTAAAAGCCAACTATCTTTGACCAAGTATTTTACCCTTTTATCCCTAATAATATTTATTATTCCAAAAATGTCCTTCACACCAAAATCCCAATTTAACTCTAATTCTTTCCGGTTATCTATTCATGCGACTTCCTACCTTATTTCTTCATTCTGTTCTTTTTCTTTCTGGTTCTTCTCCAGTTGGTAACACTTGATTTGATTCACATTTTGAGTTTTTACTTCATTTTTTTTGTCCAAGGCCACTCATTTAGCTGGGATTATCTAAAGTATTTCCCAATTTTTTTCTTTTCATTTCATACTATTTTCTTATATCAATAATCATACAATTCATATGTTTCCCAGTAAGCTTAGAATTTCATGAAATAAATAAAAATTTTACATTGTTGAAAGAAGTGAAAAATAAGAGTTCAACAGTTATATTTATAAAAATTATCTTAGGTGATCAGTTTAAATATTAATTATTTTGTATTTATATTAATAAGTTTAAAATAAAATATTATAGTAATAAGCTTCTTTATAGTGTTAACAGCTTTAAGGATATTTAAGTCATTTTAATAGAAAAAGTTCTTACCAGCACTTGTTTACCAAACATTTCAACAGCTTTTTTCCAGCTCCAACACTTTTATCCAAACACATAACTGCTTATTTATAAAACCAGCTCCAATACTTAAAAAGTGCTTTTAAGCACTTGTGCTTAAAAGCTACTTTTTTTAAGTCAATCCAAACGGGCTCTGGGTCAATTGAGTTAATTTAAAATCTGTTGAGGTGGGTTAAAATTGGGGCTAAAATTACAATAATAATAGTCTAGGTATTAAATAGCCAATTTTCCCTTTTATTTTATATAAAATAGTAAAAATGATTTTAAAAATAAATTAAAAGTACTGAACTAATTAATAATATATAAACATTAATTTAAAAATACTGGAAATAATTTTATAATTGTGAAACGCTATTAATCATAATGTAGGCTATAATTGCAATTTTATGCAATTTTAGTTTAAAAACTATCAAATAAATTTATAAAAATATGCAAAAATTACCTTAATTATATTTGGTGTAATATGAGAATGGAAATAAATTATTCACAAAATGATAATTTTAATAATAATTAGGGGATTTTGTACTGCTAAAAATAGACAATAAATTAATTTTAAATTTTTTAGAAAATTTGGAAAAATACAAAAAAAATTGGGCATGCTTAGGTATGCATACACATGGTATTTTGAAAGTATTTTGTATATTAAAAATACGATAGGAAAAAATTGGGTATCAATAATGATCCAAAAGGTCATCACTTGTTTTTAAAGTAAATTCTACATTCCGAGGCCTTACCAACCTCTTTCAGCATCACCTCGATTTGTGCGTGCAGTCAGAGTGCGTAGCTGGAAAGTCTACATGTCAAAATTTGTGAAAAATAATAAATTTTGATTATAAAATGAGTTAAGTTAATTTAGGTCAATATTTTACGTAAACGGATCGGACCCGTATTTTGACGGTCCCGGAGAGTCTGTAGGAAAATATGGGACTGTCCGGAATCAAATTTCGAGGTCCCAAGACCAAGAAATGAATTTTTAAAGAAAATTGTTTTCTGAAATTATATATGAGATTTGGAAATGAATTGTGATTTAAACTTGATGGTATCGGGCCTATATTTTGGTTCTGACGCCCGATATTGGTCTTATATGTGATTTAAAATAAGCCTGTGAAATTTGGTAAGAAACGGACTTGAAACGACGTGAATCGGATTATTTTTTGAGAAAATTGGAAATTTAAAGTTCTAAAAAAAATTTCATGATTTTGATGCTAAATTCGTAGGCGTTGATGTTATTTTAGTGATTTGAATGCACGAGCGAGTCCGTATGATGATTTTAGGTTGGTGTGCACGTTTAGTTTGGAGCCCCGAGGGCACGGATGAGTTTTGGATAGGCCACGAGGTGTATTTTAGACTTGAAAAATTGCAGATTCTCAGCTGGTGTGTTCAGGCATACAGGCTTCGCATTTGCGAAGACTGGCTCGCAAATGCGATCAAAGGCCCAGGCCAACTACCTCACAATTGCGAGGAATTTTATCGCAAATGCGATTCTCCCCCCTTAGCCAGTCGTCACAAATGTGACGCTTTCTTCGCAAAATCCCACCTCGCAAATGCGAGAAACCCCTTCGCAATTTCCAATATAGCAGAGGTCGGGGTTCGCAATTGTGAACCCGTGTTCGCATTTCCCATAACTACGACCTGCAACTTTTATACTTAGCCGAAAATCAACCATTTTTCACATCTTTTCAAAACACAAACTCCCTAGGGCGATTTTCTAAGAATAACTCTTCTTCCAAATCGATTGTAAGTCAATTTTAACTCGTTTCCTTCAATCATTAACATCTTTTAACATGATTTCAACTCCAAATCAATTATTTTTAAATGGGAAATTGGATGTATTTGGTAGAACCTAGTTTTTTCCAAAAATTGGAGATTTGGACCTCGATTTGGAGTCCGATTCCAAAAAAAATTATATATTTGGTTTTGTGGGGGAATGTATAATCGTGTTTGTGTTCGAACCTCGGGTTTTGACCATGTGTGCCCATGGACGATTTTTGACTTTTTGGGCAAAATTTTGAAAAACTCATTTTCATGCATTAGAATTGATTCATTTAGCATTTATTGATGTAATTAAGTAACTTGTGGCTAGATAGGAGCGAATTGGTGGTGGAATCAAGCGATAAAGCGATAATTGAGACGTGAATTATGTTCATGGCATCGAGGTAAGTATTTGGTCTAACCTTAGCTTGAGGGATTAGGAGTCGAGTCCTATTTGCTATGTGGTAACTGTTGAGTACGACGTATAGGCATGTGACGAGTATCTATACGTTGGTGTCTAGCATGACCGTGAGTCTCTTAATGTGATTTTTTAGGACTTTGTCATATTATTCATATCTTGGTGATGATTTTTATTTGTTGGGCAAAGTTCGTGGAAGTAATTGTGATGTTTGATTATTGAGGAGCGTTGGCTCAAGTTGTATAATGAATTGTGAAAGTATGAGCAATAATTGAAACCTTTTGGAGCATTGGCTCGAGTTGTGAAGTGAATGGTGAAACAAAGGTGAAAAGGAGAAAATAATCATTATATTGATTCCCTTGCCGGGATATTATTGTTGTTTTGATATTGTCCCTTGCCGGGACTTGTTGTTGAAATATTGTTCCCTTGTCGGGATTCTTATTGTAATTTCATTTATTTCCTTGCCCTATAGTTGTGATTGTTGTTTAGGTGAGGAAGAGAGTTAAAGCACGAAGGGTGATGACGTGCACTGTTTTTGTGAGGAAAGAGTGTAAAGTACGAAGGGTGATGCCGTGTATGATTGTGAGGAAACAGTGTAAATCACGAAGGGTGATGTTGTGCCACATGATGTACCATTCTGTGTCGATTATACTAATTATATGGTGAGGACGAGAGTAAAATCACGAAGGGTGATGTCGTGCACATTTTCATTACTTAATTGTTTTGGTGAGGACGAGAGTAAATCACGAAGGGTGATGTCGCGCACTTATTACTTTTTGGTTCTCTGTTGATATTCGAGATATATTGTTTCTTCCATTTAGTTGTTGTCTTTTTATTCTGAATTGATAGCTCCTCCGCAGCATGCACCCTTCCCATACTTGACTGTTTATTTTTGTACTTCTTTTCCGCTGTATATAGTTGAACTTCACAAGTGTATTTGGTAGTCTGGTCCTAGCCTCGTCACTAGCTCGCCGAGGTTAGACTAGGCACTTACTAGCACATAGGGTCGGTTGTGCTGATACTACACTCTGCACTCTTTTGTGCACATCTTGGTGTTGTAGACTTCGGACCTAGATTGGGTGGCTACCTTCAGTCCACGCGGAGATCCAAGGTAGACCTGTAGGCGTACGCAGGCCCTGGCGTCTCCCTCTATCCCTTTATTCCTGTTTCAAATTCTTAATTCAGAAACAGTGTATCTTTTATTTTCAAGCTTTGTAATTAGCACTCTTAGATTGTCTGTGACATTGTGACACCAGTTTTGGGTGGTTAAGGCTTAATCAGGTGTAATAGTTACATGTCTAGATATTTTATTGCTTTCTTCCGCTTATTCTAAATTTTTCGCTGTTTACACCTTATTGTTTTATAAATGTTAAAGAGTATAAAATGGGTAAAAAGGTAGTTAGTTCAATAATTAGCTTACCTAGCTCACATTAGTAGGTGTTATCACGACTCCCGAGGGTGAGAAATCTGGATCGTGACAAGTTGGTATTAGAGCTCTAGGTTACATTGGTCTCACAGTTCACAGATAAGCTTAGTAGAGTCTGAGAGATCGGTACGGAGACGTCTGTATTTATCCCCTAGAGGCTACAAAGTTAGGAAAATTTCACATCTATTCTTTAGTGTCATGCAGTTTGGTTTCTTAATGCTGATTGAATTTCTATTATGTTCTCTCGTAGATGCCGAGAACGCACGCTTCCTTATCTTCTGACCAACATCTCGAGCCCCCAGCAAGAGCTCCCATGAGGGACAGAGGCCGAGGTAGGGGCAGGTCTTAGCCCAGGGCAGCAGCACCAGCAGCGGAGCCTCAGGTTGGCTTTGATGATGAGGTTCTGGCTCTAGCAGTTTCGGTGGGCCCAGCTTAGGTTCCAAAGGGTTTTATTGCTACCCTAGTACTTCAGGATGCTTTGGTCCATCTAGTGGGCCTTATGGAGAGTGTCACCCGAGCAGGCTTGCTTCTTATAGCACCAGTCGTCTCTCAGGCTCGATGAGTAGCCCAGACTCCTGCTACTCGCACTTCCGAAACAAGTAGCTCCCTAGTTTCAGACTCCAACAGTTCAGCCAATTAGAGCAGTCCAGTTGGGTGTGGTAGCCCAGGTCGGTGATGGAGTAGCTACGTCTGCCGATGCTTAATGGATATTCGACAGGTTCACCAAGCTCTTCACTACTACGTTCAGCGGTGCATCTTCTGAGGATCCCAAGGATTATCCAGATAGCTGCCATGAGGTTCTCAGGAACATGGGGATAGTAGAGACCGATGGGATGGATTTTGCTACTTTTGGCTTGTCTAGATCCGCCAAGACTTGGTGGAGAGATTATTATTTGGCTAGACTATCCGGATCACCATCTTTGACTTGGGAGCAGTTCACTTAGTTATTTCTGGAGAAGTTTCTCCCCATCACTCAGAGAGAGGCCTATTGGAGACAGTTTGAGCATCCTCCAGCAGGGTTCTATGACTGTTACTCAGTATGAGACCAGATTCATCGACTTGGCTTGTCATGCTCTTATCATACTTCCCACCGAGAGATAGAGCGAGGGTGAGGAGGTTCATTGATGGACTTATTTTGCCGATTCGTCTTCAGATGGCTAGGGAGACTGGGAGTGAGATATCTTTCCAAGAGGCAGCCAATGTGGCCCGGAGAATTGAGATGGTTCTATCGCAGAGAGGCGGTCACAGTCTGACAAAAGGCCTTATCATTCAGGCTAATTCAGTGGTACCTCGCTAGGAGGTAGGGATTCATATGGTATAGGCCATCCTCCTAGGCCTTTTCAGTCAGCACTTCAGGTTTCTCATGGTGCTTCAGGTGGCTGTGGTCCTCAGATGCAGTAGTTAGATCAGTAGTCCTACAATGCATCACCAGCTCCTATCAGTGCACCGCCACTTCAGAGTTTTCAGGGTGATCATTCAGGTCGTCAGGGCCAACAGTCTCAGCAGCCGAGGGCTTGTTACACTTGTGGTGATATGGGTCATATTGTTAGGTTTTGCCCTTGAGCACCGAGTGTCTCTCAACATCAGGGATCCCGTGCCATGGTTCAGGCACCCCGAGTGTTCCACAGCCCGCCTAGCCAGCTAGAGGTACGGGTAAAGGTGCTAGAGGTGGAGGTAAAGGTATTAGAGGTGGATCTCAGGCCGCTAGAGGTGGAGGCCAGCCAATAGGAGGCTGTCCCAAAGATGTAGTCTAAGGTGGTGGGGCCCAGACCCAATGTTATGCTCTTCCAGCCAGGCTCGAGGCTGAGGCTTCTGATGTAGTTATCACAGGTACGGTTTTGGTTTGTAATAGGGATACTTCAGTGTTATTTGATCCAGGGTCTACGTACTCCTATGTGTCATCTTATTTTGCACCGTATCTAGTCATGCCTAGTAATTCTTTGAGTGCTCCTGTTTATATGTCTACACCGATGGGTGATTCGATTGTGGTAGAGCGAGTCCATCGTTCTTGTATAGCTATGATTGGAGGTCTTGAGACTCGTGTGGATTTACTTCTTCTATACATGGTTGATTTCGATGTCATATTGGGGATGGACTAGTTATCACCTTACCACGCTATCTTGGACTGTCATGCTAAGACTGTGACCTTAGCCTTACCGGGTTTACCCCATTTAAAGTGGAGAGGAACTCCTAGTCATTCTACCCGTAGTATTATCTCTTTTATGAAGGCTCGACGTATGGTCAAGAAGAGGTGTTTGGCCTATTTGGCCTATGCTTGTGATTCTCGTGCTGAGGTTCCTTCTATTGAGTTTGTGCCCATTGTTTGTGAGTTTCCTGAGGTATTCCCTTCAGATCTGCCGGGTATGCCACCCGATAGGGATATTGAATTTTGCATTGATTTGGCTTCGGGAAATTAACCCATTTCTATCCCGCTGTATCATATGACCCCGCCTGAGCTGAAAGAGTTGAAGGAGCAGTTGCAAGACTTGCTTGAAAAGGGTTTCATTAGACCTAGTGTGTCGCCTTGGGGTGCGCCAGTGTTGTTTGTAAAGAAGAAGGACGAATCGATGCGAATGTGTATAGATTACAGGCAATTGAATAAGGTTACAATCAAGAATAAGTATATACTGCTGAGGATTGATGATTTGCTTGATCAGCTTCAGGGTGCCAAGGTATTTTCAAAGATTGACTTGAGATCTGGCTACCATTAGTTGAGGATAAGGGCATCCAATATCCCTAAGATAGCTTTCCGAACTTGGTACGAGCCTTATGAGTTCTTGGTGATGTCATTCGGGTTGACAAATGCCCCAATAGCTTTTATGGATTTGATGAACCGAGTGTTCAATCCTTACTTGGATTCGTTCGTGATAGTCTTCATTGATGATATTTTGATATATTCCCGCAGCCGGGAGGAGCACGAGCAACATCTTAGAATGGTTCTTCAGACTTTAAGGGATAGTCAGTTGTATGCTAAGTTTTCTAAGTGTGAGTTCCGGTTGAGTTCGGTTGTATTCCTGGGTCATGTTGTCTCAACATAGGGTATTCAGGTTGATCCGAAGAAGATTGAGGCAGTCAAGAACTGGCCTAGACCAGCATCAGCTACAGAGATTCGGAGTTTCTTGGGTTTGGCAGGCTACTATCGTCTGTTCGTAGAGGGGTTTTCATCTATCGTAGCCCCGATGGCCAGGTTAACCTAGAAGAATGCCAGTTCAGATTGTTGGATGAGTTTGAGGCAAGCTTTCAGAATCTCAAGACAGCTTTGACTACGACACCAGTATTGGTTTTACCCATAGGTTCAGGGCCATATATAGTTTATTGTGATGCGTCTCATATTGGGCTTGGTACGATGTTGATGCAGGATGGCAAGATCATTGCTTATGCTTCGCGGCCGTTGAAGATTCATGAGAAGAACTGTCTGGTTCATGATTTGGAGTTAGCAGCCATTGTTCATGCGTTGAAGATCTGGAGGCATTATCTGTATAGTGTGGCGTGCGAGGTGTTCACGGACCACAAGAGTTTGCAATATTTGTTCAAGCAAAAGAAGTTGAATTTGAGGCAGAGAAGGTGGTTGGAGTTGTTGAAAGACTATGATATCACCATCTTATATCATCTGGGAAAGGCCAATATGGTGGCCGATGCCCTAAGTAGGAAGTCAGCCAGTATGGGCAATCTAGCTTATATTCCGGTCGGTGAGATATCGCTTGCTTTGGATGTTCAGGCTTTGGCCAATCAGTTCGTGAGGTTAGATGTTTCTTAACCCAGCCATGTGTTATCTTGCACAGTCGCTCGTTCTTCGCTATTAGAGCGTATCCGAGATCGGCAGTATGATGATCCTCATTTATGTGTCCTTAGAGACACGGTGCAGCACGGAGATGCCAAGCAGGTTACCTTAGGTGATGATGGAGTTTTGAGATTCCATGGTCGAGTTTGTGTGCCTAATGTGGATGGGCTTTGAGAGTTGATTTTAGAAGAGTCCTATAGCTTCTGACACTATTCATTCGGGCACCTCGAAGATGTATCAGGATTTGCGATAGCATTATTGGTGGCGGAGAATGAAGAAGGATATCGTTGCATATGTAGCTCGGTGTTTGAATTGTCAGCAGATTTAGTATGAGCATCAGAGGCCTGGTGGTTTGTTCCAGAAGATTGATATTCCTGAGTGGAAGTGGGAGCGGATCACTATGGACTTTGTTGTTGGACACTCACAGACTCAGAGGAAGTTCGATGCATTATGGGTTATTGTTGATAGGCTGACCAAGTCAGCACATTTCATTCATGTGGCAGTCTCCTATTCTTCTGAGAGGTATGCTGAGATCTATATCCGGGAGATTGTTCGCCTACATGGTGTACCCGTGTCTATCATTTTGGACCGAGCTATGTAGTTTACCTCACATTTTTGCAGAGCAGTTCAGCGAGAGTTGAGCACATGGGTCGATTTGAGCACATCGTTTCATCATCAAATGGACGGACAGTCTGAGCATGATGTTCTAAACCTCAAAACCACATAAGAGGGGGGGGGGTGATTTGTGTGGTGCCCAATTTTTTGCTTAAACTACTTCTGGAAGGACCTGGTTTTTCTATGTGTTCCAACTACTACTATTGTGGAATAATAAATACAGAAAATAAAGAACACAGAGATTTTACGTAAAAAACACCCGGCACAAAAGGTGAAAAAACCACGACCTACTACTCAGTAGGATTTTCCCCAATACTTTACTAAATCACTAAGCCAAAACAGCATTTACAAAACTCTTTGTAAACCTAAGGATTACCTCTAATCCCGTTGTAGCAACCAACCTCTAACTGTTGCGACAACTTCAAGTTAACTCTAACTTGAATACCCAAAATACATATTACAATTGCTTTTAGATAAAGCTGAAAGGTACAATATGAAAACACCTACTACAATTGAACTAGAAATAAAGAAAGACACATAAAACTCTTTATGGAGCTGGTTCTTCAATCTGGTTCATGTAGCTTCAGGTTTGCACACTTGAATCACACACGAAATGCTTGCAAAAAGCCTTGCTATTTTGCTCCCAATTCATGCTTAACTTCTGTGTTTTTGTTCAATACTTTAATGTGAGAACAACTTGCAATTTATAGAATTAGTAGATAAAGAAATAACTAGAGTTCTGATGCAACTCTTCCTTGGTGGAAGAGTTCTAATTGATTTCAACTTCTAACTCCTTCCCTATCTTGAATTGTATTCTCTTTGATTAAGGACTCCTTTTACTTATCAATTATGCAACCTTTTCGATCAGGAGATATTAAATACACCAAGTTAAGCTTATCTCCTTCACGTGCAACCCACATGCTCGAATCTGCCTGTTTCTGTGCACCTGAGTGATGGACCTGGTTCATCCTGAGTTCCTTTGTCAGTCTTCAAAACTAACCTTTACTTGGGCCAACAAATTCCCCCTTTTTGATGATGATAAACTGTGTGCTTTTCATAAGCTTAGGCCCTATTTCAACTCAGCTCAACATCAACACAATGTTAGAAACATTTTTCCTTTTTATCACTTATCATCAAGGACCAGGTACATTAGGTTATAAACATCACTGTTAAAACTGTAAACATCACTTGTTTAAACCACAAACCTTTTCCTCCTCTTGGCATCATCGAAAAGTTGCATAAAAATATGAGATAACTAGATTTTAAAGCTTATTGATGGCCACTGGGGCTACTTCAAATGCAAACATGGATTAATCATCATAGATCAAACTAAGAATTTCAACCATCAAAGAAATATAAACAAACGGTTAGAGCAAAAATCATGAACTTCATTGATGATTGATAAGATTCTACCACAAAGCATAAGAAGAAATAAAAATACTAAAAACATGAGCAAAAGAAACAAAACGTCCCGAACTGGGTCACTGGTTGATCTACACTAGGTTAGGAGTCTTAAGGCTTAGAAAAGGTAGGGCTAAGTTATTTGCTTGGAGAAGTTTCAGCATGTCTTGAAGAATTCCATCATTCTTCTCCTTTTCCCTTGCAAGTTCAGTTCTGAGAACATCTCTACCTCAACCAATTGTGTCTTCAGCCTTGCTATCTCAATATCCTTTGCCTCACTCTCCTGTACCAAGAGTTTGACTTTGCTATTGATAGGTGTCTTTTTAGATGAACCAGGTTCATTAAGAATGACATTGACTTCATAATCTCAAGCAAGCAGAGTATTAACCCCAAAATGATCCTTTATTGTACTAACCTCCCATTTCTTCATTAATACCTTGAAATGTTCAAGCACATTTGTGAGAATGAAACCATAGGGAATGGCATGAGTTTTGGTGCCATTGATAACTCTATCAGTAGGTCCGCGAAGATTTCCTATTTAGATGGAACATGTTCATCTATATTTTTCCCAAGTCGAACCAACCCCTCAACATCTTCCCACTTCTCCCTGTTTTGCTCACACTCTCTTCTATTTTAGTAAATTCCTCTCCCTAAACAACCATTGCACCAGTTTCTTTTGTTATACCAGCAGGAGTGGGTGAAGAATCAACCACTCTTGTACCCTTTCCCCTCACAGTACTCTTAGCACCCTTGCTCTTTTTTTCGTTTCCATTTTTATTCTTACCACAAACTTCTCTAGATTCTTTAGTCTTAACACTTGCTATAGATCCTACCAGCACAAATCTATTCTCCAAATTTGCAGCAACTTTAGAAATTGTCTCAGGAGTAACTTTAGAATTAGAATATACCTGTTCAGTTTCGGAAGACCTACTTTCTTCTCCCTTAGTAGCACACTTAAATGAATCTTCAGATTTCTTGAATTCTTCTTCCCAACCTACTTTCAATTGCTTGTTTATTTTTTTGATCTGCTCTCCTTCAGCAACAATCTTACAAGTCCTCATCCTTACTCTACTTTTCTTAGAGATTGGTTTGATTAAAGGAGTGGTAGAAGTTGTACAAGTGGTTTCATGTGGTGGTGATGAAGGATTTTCAGAGGTGTTTGACATATCTGGGCTAGGGTATGGAAGAGAAGAGAATTAGATTGTGTTTGAAAGATGAAAGAAGAATGAGATTTTTTGACGGCTTGAGAGAGATGAAGTAAGGAATACACCAAAGTTGATCAATATACAGAGGAATAATTGATGGGGTAACTACAACTTTTTAGATTCTTCGAAGTTTAATTAAACTGATATTCAATTTTGAAGAGACGTTGGAGTGTATCCCTAGAATCTAGATACTTCCATTCAGCTGGGACTCTTTTGAATGGGATTGGTTCACTTGTAACGGATAAGCCCAAAAGGAGTTTGGTATTTGGTAGGACTCTCTGCTCATGATCCAAATATAGTTATTTCAAATTATGCAGAGTGTAGAAAACATATCGTGTTATCTTGATGAACCAGGTTCTTCACTGATAATTCTCTTGTGTGAGTCTAAATTTGCCAAAATAGAGAAAATATCATTAGTGATTAATGAGTCATTTTAACACATGGCACAAGAGTATACTATGGAAAGTATGAGATTGAGCAAGATTTAATCTAATTATACAATTTTCTGACTTTCTAACCAAAATTTGTTTTTCAATTTTTATTTTTATTTTTTTTATTTAACCTTGAACGGATCCTTTTAGGTGATCTTAATCATCCCTAATTCCAACATGTTCCTCTCAAAGTGATCTCTACTTAAGGCTTTTGTGAAGATGTCAGCAATTTACTTGTCAGTAGCACAAAATTCCAGAGTGGCCAAGCCTTTCTCATAGTTGTCCCTAAAAAAATGGTGTCTAACATCTATGTGCTTAGTTCTCTTATGATGAACCGGTTTCTTTGTCATACTAATAGCACTGGTGTTATCACAAAAAATAGGAATGCAACCACATCAATTCCAAAGTTCAATAATTGCTGTTTGATCCACATCAATTTAGCATAACATGAAGCAGCAACAACATACTCCGTTTCAGCAATAGATAGCGCCACTGAATTTTTCTTTTTGGTAGCCCATGACACAAGACATGAACCAAGGAAGTGTGTCATACCTGAGTTGCTCTTCCTATCCACAAGAAAACCTGCATAATCAGCGTCAGCATATCCCGCTATGTTAAAATTACTACCTTTTGGATACCAAAGGCAAAGGTCAGTGGTGCCTTTCAAGTATCTCAATATTCTCTTGTCGATAGTCAAGTGGGACTTCTTTGGATTTGCTTGAAATCGAGCACAAAGATCTATACTGAAAATAATGTCAGGTCAGCTAATAGTAAGATACAAAGGAGAACCAATCATTCCCATATACAACTTCTGATCAACAGATGAACCAGGTTCATCTATATCGAATTTCGTGGATGTTGCAATAGGAGTGTCAATTTCTTTGGAAGTTCCTTCCTGTTTTTGTTACTGAGGAATGTGTTCATGGACAGGTTCCCTCGAGGTTTGAGGATCAGTTCCTCTCTAGTCAGTTCCCCCTGTCATGTTGCCATGGGTGGAAGGACCTGTTCCATCACCTGTTCCTTCCTGTGATGCATCTTTAGGCTGGACTGCGGTTTCACCATTTGAACTTCTTATCAGCCCAATATCTTCATTATCTTGTTCCTGTTTCTCAGAAAGAAAGTTAGTTTTAAATAACATATATATTTTTTCTACACACATAGTTCTTTTAATGTATATCTTATAAGATTTACTATGTGAAGAATATCCCAAGAATACTCTCTCATCACTTCTGGGATCATACTTAACCAGGGAGTGTTTGCCATTATTGTGCATAAAGCACTTGCCTATAAATGCCCTAAGATGGGATATATTTAGCTTTCTCCCTTTAAGTGATTCATAGAGAATCTTCTTAACAAGAGATCTAGTCATGCAATTATTTATGATGTAGCATGCAAAAATTCAGCAAACTTAGCATTTTCAAATTCAGTTGCATGATAGACCTAATTGATGCAAATTGATTACCTAGTTGTTTCTAAGTTTTTCTAATAAAATAAGTAAAAATGTCAAATGTTTCATCTTTAGATGTTAAAAATAATGTCCATTGAAACATAGAGTAATCATCAACAAGCACCATCACATATCTTTTACCACCTCTGCTTAATGTTCTCATTGGACCACAGAGATCCATATGGACCAGTTCCATCGTTCTGGTGGTGCTTACCACTTTCTTGCATTTAAAAGAGGATCTTACCTGCTTCCCCGTTGTACAAGCCTCACAAACTTTATCTTCCTTGAACTTGATGTTAGACAGCCCTATCACCAGATCCTTGGAGACTAATTTGTTGAGTTGAATCAGACTTGCATGTCCAAGTCTCTTGTGCAAAAGGGGGAGATCATTGTCCAACACACTTAAGCAAGTGAGTTCATTTTCTGAAAGTGTGGACAAATCTACAATGCATGTATTGGTTACTCTTTTTCCCTGCAAAACAATCTTGTCAATGGTAAAATTAATTATAAAATATTTGGTAATGGTGAATGTTACCAAGTTACCTTTATCACATAATTGTGATACACTGATTAGACTATACTTTAGGCCATATATCAAGTAGACATTCTCAATAGAGTGAGAATCAGTCTTACCTACCTTTTCAACCTGAATGATCTCACATTTCTTACCATTTCCAAAGGAGACATTACCTCCTTTGAGGTACTCAAGTGAAAGGAACTGGTTCTTGCTTCCTGTCACATGCTTTGAACAGTCACTCTCTATGTACCATATTTGGCTGCTCCCCTTCACTTGGACCAGCGAAAGGAAATCAGGGATTAGTCTTAGGAACCCAAACTAGTTTGGGTCCCTTTCTATAAGCAAAAGGGTGAATCAAATTCTTTTTAGTCCAACCTGGAAGCCTATTTTTTCCTTGAACAAATTCTTTATTCTTTTGACTAGCCTTTTCTTTTGCAATACATTCACTTTTGTTCTCAGGAAATATGAGGTACTTGCTTTTGGGATCCCACTTAGGTGTAGGGGTCGCGTATCCAAGCCCTCTCTTATTGCTACTATGGTGTTCATGTAGCCATGAAAGTGCATCGGAGGATCTATTCCATTTACAGGTTCTACCTAGATCGTGCTTAACCTTGTTTAGATCCTCCTTAAGGACTCTTATCTGCTCATCTCTTTTGTACAACTCATCTTTCATTTTTCCTATATTTTCTTCTAAAGTGAGTTGTGTGTGATCAGATTTCTTTTTACCAGTTTTCAAATTTAAGCTCTACGACTGTGGTGTCAAGTTCATGAACCTGGTTCTTCAACTCAGCATTTTTACTATCACTTTCACTAGCCCTAAGTTCCAGATTTTTGCACTTAGCTTTCAGAATCACACACTCCTTAGACAACTGTTTGATTTCATTATTTAGATCCTCAGATTCATCAATAAAATCCAGGAGTAACCCAGCTAGCCTTTCTTTAGACAAAAAATTAATCTTGTCTTTAAGATGAATTATACTTACCTCATATTCCTCATCGGATTCTCCAATTGCCATAAGTGCTTGTTCATCTCCATCTTCATCCTCTGAGTCCTTATCTGAGCTTTCTCCCCAGGCAGCAACCATAGCCTTTGTTGATCCTTTGTTCTTCTAGGGTTGAACTTGTTCCTTCTTCCTGTTCCTTCGTTTAGTTCTTTCCTTCTTCCATTCAATTTCCCATTGAGGGCAATTTTTTATGTGGTAATCAGTCTTCCCACACTTGTAACACCTCATTGGTTTGTTTTTCAGGAACCCTTGGTTTGTTGTAGCTTCCACTTCTTGAAGGACCATTTCCTCTCATTAGGTACTTCTTGAACTCCTTCGTGATCATGGTCATTTCATCCTCCTCTAGATCAGCACCTTAAGTAATTCTGAATGTCATTCTCCTTTCCTTATTAAGTGCATCCATCTTCATGGTATTCCTTCTAAATTCATAGGCAGTGAGATTTCCAATTAGCTCATCCAACTTAAGAGTGGCAATGTTCTTTGATTCCTGAATAGCTGTGATTTTGCTTTCCCAAGAGATTGACAGTACCCTTGTCAAAATCCTCTCAACTTTGTCTTCTTAAAGAATAACCCTTCCAAGAGTCATTTGTTAGTATGGTGAACCTTGTATACATCTCTTGGATGGTTTCCCCTTCCTTCATGGTGAAATTCTTATATTGAGAATACAACAGTGTTCCTCTGGACCTCTTCACTTGGGGTGTTCCTTCATGAGCCACTTGCAAAGTGTCCCAAATTTCCTTAGCAGTGGTACAACTTTGAATTCTACTGTACTCGTCTGGACCAAGTCCACACACAAGCCATTTCTTGGCCTTTGCATTCTTTTCCCAATTCCTCAGGTCCTCAGCAGTGCAGTCAGCTCTTGTCTTTGGCACATCCACTCTTTCAGCATTCTTTTTTGTAGTTGCTAGAGGACCATCAGTGACTATGTCCCAGAGTTCATAGTCTTCTCCTATGATGTGATCTCTCATCCTGTTTTTCCACCAAGAGTAGTAGTGGTCATTAAAGAGTGGAGGCCTATCCGTGGATTGCCCTTCCCAGTTCCCAGGTGGTGCACTCATGTTGATCTTTTCCTAAGGTGTTAGCCTCTTTAAGGATAACCTGCTCTGATACCAATTGATGTTCTCAACGTCAATACCACACAAGAGGGGGGTGATTTCTGTGGTACCCAATTTTTTGCTTAAACTACTTCTAGAAGGACCTGGTTCTTCTATGTGTTCTAACTACTACTATTGCAGAATAATAAATACAGAAAATAAAGAACACAGATATTTTACATGGAAAACACCCAGCTCAAAAGGTGAAAAAACAACAACCTACTACTCAGTAGAATTTTCCCCAACAGTTCACTAAATCACTGAGCCAAAATAGCATTTACAAAACTCTTTATAAACCTAAGGATTACCTCTAATCCGTTGTTGCAACCAACCTCTAACTGTTGTGAAAACTTCAAGTTAACTCTAACTTGAATACTCAAAATACCTATTACAATTGCTTCTAGATAAAGCTAAAAGGTACAATATGAAAATACCTACTACAATTGAACTAGAAATAAAGAAAGACACAAACAACTCTTTATGGAGCTGGTTCTTCTATCTGGTTCATGTAGCTTCAGGTTTGCATACTTGAATCACACACGAATTGCTTGCAAAAATCCTTGCTATTTTGCTACCAATTCACGTTTAACTTCTGCGTTTTTGTGCAATACTTTAATGTGAGAACATTTTGCAATTTATAGAGTTAGTAGATGAAGAAATAACTAGAGTTTTGATGCAACTCTTCCTTGGTGGAAGAGTTCTAATTGATTTCAACTTCTAACTCTTTCCCTATCTTGAATTGTGTTATTTTTTACTAAGGACTCATTTTCCTTATCAATTATGCAACCTTTTCGATCAGGAGATATTAAATACACCAAGTTAAGCTTATCTCCTTCACGTGCAACCCACATTCTCGAATCTGCCCATTTTTGTGCACCTAAGTGATGGACCTGGTTCATCCTGAGTTCCTTTGTCAGTCTTCAAAACTAACCTTTACTTGGGCCAACAGAGCGAACCCTTCAGATTTTGGAGGATATGCTCCGATCTTGAGTCATTGACTTTGGAGGCTCGTGGGATCAGTTTTTTCCTTTAGCAAAGTTTGCCTACAACAACAGCTACTAGTCGAGTATCTAGATGGCTCCTTATGAGGCCTTATATGGTAGGCGGCGTCGATCGTTGGTTGGATGGTTGGAGACGGGAGAGGCTCGGTTGTTGGGTACGGATCTAGTGCATGATTCCTTGGACAAGGTCAGGATAGGCTTCGTACAGCTCAGTCTAGGCAAAATAGCTATGCCAACTGCAAGGTTCGTGATTTGGCATTCATGGTCGGTGAGCGAGTACTGCTTCGAGTGTCGCCTATGAAAGGCGTGATGATTTGGTAAGAAGGGCAAGCTTAGCCCTAGGTTCATTGGCCCGTTTGAGATTCTTGATCGAGTGGGAGAGGTGGCTTATAGACTTACGTTGCTGCCGAGCTTATCAATCGTGCATCCAGTGTTTTATGTGTCCATGCTTTGGAAGTATCACGACGATCTATCCCACGTGTTAGATTTTAGAACTGTCTAGTTGGACTAGGACTTGTCATGAGGAGGAGCCGGTAGCTATTCTAGATCGACAGGTTCATCTATTGAGATCGAAGAGTTTTCCTTCTATTCGTCTTCAGTAGATAAATCAGCCTACTGAGTCATCGACTTTGGAGTTCGAGTCCGATATGCAAAGCCGTTATCCCCATCTTTTTTCCAATTCAGGTACTTCCTTCTTATGTCCGTTCGAGGATGAACGGTTGTTTTAGAGGTGGAGAATGTGATAACCCAAAAGGTCATCACTTATTTTTAAATTAAATGCTGCATTCCGAGGCATTGAAAACCTTTTCCAGCATTACCTCGATTCGCGTGCATAGTCCGGGCGCATAGCCAGAAAGTCTATATGCAAAAGTCTGTGAAAAATGTTAAATTTTGATTATAAATGAATTAAGTTGACTTCGGTCAATATTTTGGGTAAACGGACCCAGACCCGAACCCGTATTTTGACGGTTCGAAGGGTCCGTAGAAAAATATGGGACTTGGGCATATACCCGGAATTGAATTTCGAGGTCCCAAGCCCAAGAAATGAATTTTTAAAGAAAATTGTATTCTAAAATTACTTATGAGATTTGAAAATGAATTGTAATATAAACTTGATGGTATCGGGCCCGTATTTTGCTTCTGGCGGCCGGACAGGTCTTATATGTGATTTAAGATAAGTTTGTGAAATTTGGTAAGAAATGGACTTGAAACGATATGGATCGGTCGTTTTTGAGAAAGTTGGAAATTTGAAGTTCTTAAGAGAATTTCATGATTTTGATGCTAAATTCATAGTTGTCGATGTTATTTTAGTGATTTGAATGCACGATCGAGTCTGTATGATGATTTTAGGTTGGTGTGCATGTTTGTTTTGGAGCCCCGAGGGCTCGGGCGAGTTTTAGATAGGCCACGAGGTGTATTTTAGACTTGGAAAATTGAAGATTCTCAACTGGTGTGTTCAGGCATGCAGGCTTCACAGTTGCGTAGACTGGCTCGCAAATGCGAATGCCTTATCGCAAATCCGATCAAAGGCCCAGGCCAACTACCTTACAATTGCGAGGAATTTTATCGCAAATGCGATCCCCCCCCCCCCCCCAGCCAGTCGTCGCAAATGCAACTTTTTCTTCGCAATGCGAGAAACCCCTTTGCAATTATCAACATAGCAGAGGTCGGGGTTCGCAATTGCGAACCCATAACTACGACCTGCAACTTTTATACTCAGCCAAAAATCAATCATTTTTCACATCTTTTCAAAACATAAACTCCCTAGTGCGATTTTCCAAGAACAACTCTTCTTCCAAATCGATTGTATGTCAATTTTAACTCGTTTCCTTCAATCATTAACATCTTTTAACATGATTTCAACTCAAAATCAATTATTTTTATAGGGAAAATTTGATATTTTTGGTAGAACTTAGGTATTTTCAAAAATTAGGGATTTGGACCTCGATTTGGGGTTCGATTTCAAAATAAATTATATATTTGGGTTCGTGGAGGAATGGATAATCGGGTTTTGGTTCGAACCTCAGGTTTTGACCATGTGGGCCCGAGGACGATTTTTGACTCTTTAGGCAAAACTTTGGAAAACTCATTTTTATGCATTAGAATTGATTCATTTAGCGTTTATTGATGTAATTAAGTAACTTGTGGCTAGATACGAGTGAATTGGTGGTGGAATCAAGCGTTAAAGCGATAATTGAGACGCGAATTGTGTTTGTGGCATCGAGGTAAGTGTTTGGTCTAACCTTAGCTTGAGGGATTAGGAGTCGAGTCCTATATGCTATGTGGTAACTGCTGAGTACGACATATAGGCATGGTGATAAGTATCTATACGTTGGTATCTAGCATGCCCGTGAGTCTCTTAATGTGATTTTTTTAATGATTTCGTCGTATTATTCATATCTTGGTGATGATTTTTATTTGTTGGGCAAAGTTCGTGGAAATAATTGTGATGTTTGATTATTGAGGAGCGTTGGCTCAATTTGTATAACGAATTATGAAAATATGAGCGGTAATTGAAACCTTTTGGAGCAATGGCTCGAGTTGTGAAGTGAATGATGAAACAAAGGTGAAAAAGAGAAAAGAATCATTATATTGATTCCCTTGCCGGGATATTGTTGTTGTTTTGATGTTGTCCCTTGTCGGGACTTATTGTTAAAATATTGTTCCTTTGCCGGATTCTTATTGTAATTTCATTTATTACCTTGCCTTATTGTTCGTGATTGTTGTTTGGGTGAGGAAGAGAGTTAAAGTACGAAGGGTGATGTCGTGCATTATTTTTGTGAGGAAATAGTGTAAAACGCGAAGGGTGATTCCGTATATGATTGTGAGGAAAGAGTGTAAAGCCCGAAGGGTGATGTCGTACCGCACGATGTACCATTCCGTGCCGATTACATTGATTATATGGTGAGGACGATAGTAAAATCATGAAGGGTGATGCCGTGCACATTTTCAATACTTGATTGTTTTTGTAAGGATGAGAGTAAAGCACGAAGGGTGATGTCATGCATTTATTGCTTTCTTGTTCTCTGTTGATATCCAAGATATATTGTTTCTTCCATTTACATGATGTATTTTTATTCTGAATTGATATCTCCTCCGCAGCATGCTACCCCTCCCATACTTGACTGTTTATTTTTGTACTTCTTTTCCGCTGTATATAGTTGAATTGCACAGGTTTATTTGGTAGTCTGGTCCTAGCCTCGTCACTACCTCGCCGAGGTTAGGCTAGGCACTTACCAGCACATGGGGTCGGTTGTGCTGATACTACACTCTGCACTCTTTTTGTGCAGATTCCAGTGTTGTAGACTTCAAACCGTAGATTGGGTGGCTACCTTCAGTCCACGCAGAGATCTAAGGTAGACCTGCAGGCGTCCACAGGCCCTGATATCTCCCACTATCCCTTTATTCCTGTTTCATTTCCTTAATTCAGAAACAATGTATCTTTTATTTTCATATTTGTATTGAGCACTCTTAGATCGTCTGTGACACTATGACACCAGTTCTGGGTGGTTAAGGCTTAGGCCATCTCCAACCTTGCCTCCATCCCCCATAATGGAGGCAAATTTTGGGGTAATTTAGCTCCAACGCTCCCCCATTTTTGTCCCCAAAATGGGGGATGAATAATGTTCCCTCAAATATGGGGGTACACTATTCATCTCCCCCATTACTATTCATCACTTTATTATTATTATTTTATTATTTAATCTTTTAATTTATCTCTTTATATATACTTAATTATGTTTATGTAATATATTTATAATATTACTATTATATTTTAACTTTGGTGTATAATTTTAATAAATTAATTTTCGTGCATTTATTTTTTTTTTGTGTAAAATTATTTGGAAGGTCCAACTCCAGCAGTAGAAATGGAAGTAGATGAAAATCAACGATTTCAAGAATTTTTAGCTCGACATAAAAGAATTAAGGACAAAGATGCTCATTTTGAGTTTCGTAATGCATTAATAGATCATTT
Organism: Nicotiana glauca; assembly: GCA_026770625.1. NCBI lineage: Eukaryota > Viridiplantae > Streptophyta > Magnoliopsida > Solanales > Solanaceae > Nicotiana > Nicotiana glauca. Next base: position 116,900 of record MU734404.1, read on the forward strand.
ATGGGAGAATACTAGAGGTTGAAGTTGAATATTTATCTAGTATTTCGAATGAATTTTATCGTTATGTAATATTTACTTAATTAATCTTGTATCGCAATGATTTTATTTTTATTTGAATTATTAGTTAATCTATAATAATTGCTTACTAATTATATTTTTTAAAATTTTATGGAATTGTTTTAATTATGAAAATTTTAAATTAATAAAAATAAAAGATAAAATTTGTTTAATGAAAAATAAAAAATGAAATTGAAATGAAAGATAATAATATAATATAGAAGAGAGAGAAGAATATAAAAAAGTTTGGGAAAAAATGGGGGAATGGTTGGAGTAAGTTGTCTTCAAAATGGGGATTTTCTCATTTTGGGGACCAAAAATGGGGTAAAGGTTAGAGAGTCCCTTAATCAGTTGTAATAGTTACATGTTTAGATATTTTATTTCTTTCTTCCGCTTATTATAAATTTTTCGTTGTTTACACGCTATTGTTTTATAAATGTTAAAGAGTATAAAATGGGTAAAAAGGTAGTTAGTTCAATAATTGACTTGCTTATCTCACAAGACGCCATCACGACTTTCGAGAGTGGAAAATCCAGATCTTCATAATTTATCACAAATCTATTGGATAAGATTGAAAGTTGTTTAGATTTTATACGTAGTACTGACACTTAATATATGTGCTTAATATATTTTTCCCGTTTGCCAATTGCCATTGTTTAATATATATGTGCTTAATAATATATCACAAAAAATAATCATAATTCTTTGCCAATTGCCATTGTTTTCTCCTTCATTCATTCAATCATCTGAGTCACTGCTGACACTTAATATATGTGCTTAATAAGGTTCACATAAACGTGGAAGTTGGAAGAAATGGGCTGCACTTAATGTGCTTCATTTTACAACACAAGTTCAAAAGTTTTCTCTCTTTTCTTAAACTCCGTGTCCAGTCAAATGAGTTCACATAAATTGAAACGGAGGGAGTAAGAACTTAATAGATATATGAATCTCGAAGAACAAAGAGATTGACGCATTTTAATAATACTTGATAAGAAAGTGATGATACAGCACATTATTTAAGGTTAATAAAAATAGAGCACTTCATATTCTATTAAATATATATCCCATGAGAGAATACCAAGTATTACTAGATATTTTTTTTTAATGAAAATTCTATATAAAGTCTTAAAAGTATATATAAAAATTATATATTTATATGTCGGTTTTGTTCGAATTTTGTTACTCAATAGCAAATCAGATCAAACCAACCCTCATCGGGCCTTTTAATCGGTTTGGTTTGACTTTTCGATTTGGTGAGATTTTCTGGTTCCATTTGTATACCCTACTTTCATGCCATTTGAAATACTCGGATTAGAAGAATTTTTGGAAAAGTTTTCAAGAAACATAAATCCTATCTGTTTTAAACCAGATTTTCTTTCCATAGATATTTCTCAAATATTCAGTGTTGTAACAACGATAGAGGTATCAAGCTACTAAGTCATACCATGAAAGTCTGGAAGAGGGTGGTGGAGGCGAGGGTGAGGAAGATAGTGTCTATATCTGACAACCAGTTCGGGTTCATGCCGGGTCGGTCGACCACGAAAGTTATCCACCTTATTAGGAGGTTGGTGGAACAGTACGAGGATAGAAAGAAAAATCAGCACATGGTGTTTATTGACTTGGAGAAAGCATATGACAAAGTCCCTAGGGAGGTGCTATGGAGATGTCTGAAGGTAAAAGGTGTGCCGGTAGCTTATGTGAGAGCGATCAAGGACATGTATGATGGAGCTAAGACTAGGGTAAGGACTGTGGGAGGCGACTCAGAGCATTTTTCGGTTGTTATGGGGTTACACCAAGGATCAACGCTTAGCCCGTTCTTATTTGCCTTAGTAATGGATGCACTAACACACCATATTTAAGGTGAAGTGCCACGGTGTATGTTATTCGCTGATGACATAGTCCTGATTGATGAGACGCGGGACGGTGTTAATGAGAGGTTGGAGGTTTGGAGACATTCTCTAGAGTCTAAGGTTTTCAAATTGAGCAGAACTAAGACAGAGTACCTGGAGTGCAAGTTCAGCACCGAGTCAAGGGAGGTAGGCATGGATGTGAGACTTGGATCACAGGTCATCCCCAAGAGAGGTAGTTCAAGTATCTTGGGTCGGTTATTCAAGGGGATGGAGAGATTAACGAGGACGTCACTCACCGCATATGAGTGGGGTGGACGAAATGGAGGTTAGCATCTGGAGTCTTATGTGACAAGAAAGTGCCACCGATACTCAAAGGTAAGTTTTATAGGGCGGTGGTTGGACCGACCGCCTTGTTTGGGGTAGAGTGCTGCCTAGTTAAGAACTCTCGTATCCAAAAGATAAAGGTAGCTGAGATGAGGATGTTGAGGTGGATGTGCAGGCACAATAGTATAGATAAGATTAGGAATGAAGATATTCGGGAGAAGGTAGGTGTGACCTCTTTGGATGACAAGGTGGGGGAAGCGAGACTCAGATGGTTCGGGTATGTGCGGAGGAGAAGCCTGGATGCTCTGGTGAGGAGGTGTGATCTGCTGGCTTTAGTAGGTACGAGAAGAGGTAGATGGCGGCCTAAGAAGTATTGGAGAGAGGTGATCAGACAGGACATGACACGATTGCAGATTTCCGAGGACATGGCCCTTGATAGGAAGGTCTGGAGGTCAAGCATTATGGTTGTAGGATAGAGTGGTAGTCGAGCTTCTCCTTCCCCATTTCGGGGGTGAAGCGAGTTTGAGTAAGATGGTCTTAGACAACTTGTGGTTAATGTAGAATTCACACTAACCTTACTGTTTTCCATAGCTCTAGACCTTAGTTGCGGGTTATTGTTATTGCATGTCATCTATTTTATGATTTTTAGGATGCTGTCATTATTTCTATGGTTATGTTGACGTTACTGATGAATTGTCTTTTCTTGTTTTATTTCCATTTTCCTGAGCCGAGGATCTATCGGAAACAACCTCTCTACCCTATCGGGATAGGGGTAAGGTCTGCGTACAACTATCCTCCCCAGACCCTACCCAGTGAAACTTTACTGGGTTGTTGTAGTAGATATTTCTCAAATGGATTTCTTATAAAAATCTAGTTTATTTCATGATAACAAATGGACTTCTTATTAAATTCAGAAAAACCAAGAAAAATACCAAACGTTCCAACTTCCACGTTGAGGATATTTTGGCATGTGACTGTTGTCAGTTTCCAAATCACAAAAAACAATCGTCTCCGATTTCCATTGGGCAGCCCATTTCTTCTCGAAACTCCAATCTTCTTGTTGTAAATAAAAAACAATCATAATTCTTTGCCAATTGCCATTGTTTTTCTCCTTCATTCGTTCAATCATCTGCGTCACTGCTGTACTTTTATATATATATATAATAAGATGGGCAGCACGTGCTATTCTGCTTATTCCATCCAATCACTTAACCCCACGTGTCCCTCTTCCCTTATCTTCACTCTCCATAAACCCCAGTTGCAACAGATTCACAATATCAAAGAAAAAATAAGAAGAAGTGTTAGAACTTGTAATAGTAATACTAGAACAAGAAGAAGTATGGCAGGTGTTGCTGCAATGAATGCTGTGTCAACACCAGGAGTTGATATACAGAATCAACAGGAGTTGAAAAAAGGAATAGCAGAATTATATGATGAGTCATCAGGGATTTGGGAAGATATTTGGGGTGACCATATGCATCATGGATTTTATGAACCTCAATCATCTGTTTCACTTTCTGATCATCGTGCTGCTCAGATCCGTATGATTGAAGAGGCTCTACGTTTTGCTTCTGTTTCTGGTAAGTGGGCTTCTTTTTCTTTTATAGTTTTGCGCAGCACGCCTTCGACTTGAATTGAACTATATATATTTAGTTGTAAAGTTTTGAAGAATATAATATTATTGTTAATCTGAATATAGTTGTTTGTTTTGTACTTAAATATTGAAATGCGTCTCTAGTTTTAGACCCTTTTACTGTTATTGATTTTAAAAGGTTGGATTTTTGGGAAGAAAGGAAAGGCCTTTGACTTTGTGTCCAAGAAATTTGGAAACAGAAGTTTTGAAGACAAAAGGGGTGAAGGATGCTATATGTATTTAGATTATTATGGGGAAAAGGCTTAACTTCTTTTCTTGTTTCAGTTCTGAATATATTGACAGTAACAGCTAAATGTGATGTCCTGTTATAACGAGAAGTTTTATTTTGTGTCTCGTACAATTGACACTAGTTGGACGAGACACAAAATAAAATTTTTCTATTATAACCTACAAACATTGACCGTGTTGTTTGTTAAGGAAATACCTATTTGGATTTTGTTTTATGTCTATGTGGGCCAGATATTCGATTTTGGGTTGTGCAATATTGAGTAAGTTTACTTATCACTTTTGAAAAGATGAGCTCTGCATTTTTGCTATTTGTGCTATCTTACAAGGGTTTGTTTAATAGCTCATTCTTATGTCAGCTGGATCCGATTTTGTGATTGTACGATGAGGAAATGGAGAGTGCTTATTGTATTTCTTACTCCATATATTGCACCTTCCGCAGAATGTGATCATTTCATTTTTAATCATATGAAAGGAAGTTGTCTCGATATACCTACAATCTCTTGGAATCTATGCAGATTTAGAGAAAGGGTATACCCAAAAACTTGATTTATATAAGCAATACCAATTAGTTGGGAATTTATCTTATTCGTGTTAATGTAGGTGTACTTTAGATCCTATACTTTTTAGGAGTCCTTATGCCCCAGTAGAGATTCTTATGGTTGTAGGAAATATAGAGAACTTCTAGTAAATTTTATTTTATTTTTTATTCTGTAAAATGTCCGAAGCAGGATAAATTTATATGGGGAACATGGTCAGTGAAGATTTAAATAACCGACCCAACTTGTTTAAGATTAGGTATAGTAGTTGTTGTTGCTGCTGCTGCATGGCAGGACATCATTTAATAAGTGATGTCTCCCTGCAATCTGCTCTCCTCTTATTTCCTACTCCAGAATCCTAAGATATCTACATGAGTGATGAGACTCTATAATATTAAGCTTGCTTTTTTGTAGTTATGAATTCTGGAAATAGACCCCTCTTTTCTTCTTGTATACCTTAATTTCCTAACATGAATTTTCAGATGATCCGGCAAAGAAACCAAGGTCCATAGTTGATGTTGGATGTGGGATAGGAGGCAGTTCTAGGTACCTTGCAAAGAAATATGGCGCTACAGCTCAAGGCATCACGTTGAGTCCTGTACAAGCTGAGAGGGCTCAAGCTCTTGCTGCTGCTCAAGGATTAGGTGATAAGGTATCTGCTTTTTGAGCTAGATTTTGCTTTAAAACACTACGTATGAGGAGCTTTTTTACTTTCTTATAAGAAGTTTAAATCACTTCAACTTTTCATGAACAAGTTAAAAAGAAATGCTATTTGACTGAGTCATAGAGCTGAGGATAGTTTATAGTATTGTTTAATGACCGACTTCTTAAAGTTACTTACATTGTGCAAAACTTGTGCTTGTTTATGTTTAGTGAATTGTTATACTAACATATTTAGGCTGTATGATCATTTCTTCAATTAGCTGTTATACACTTAACTTTGCATTAGTTATTCAGAATCCTTATACCTTCATATAACTGGACTGATTCCTAAAGGAAGCTAATAAAGAGGAAAGTTAATTGGTTTCCCCTCAATATCATTTTGATGTCAAATGTATCTTCCTCCTGTGCCTAATCCTACACCTCAAAATGTATTGATATTTGCACTCTTTTTTTACTAACTGAAATGCAAATGAGCAGGCTTCTTTTCAAGTTGCAGACGCCTTGAATCAGCCATTTCCAGATGAGCAATTTGACTTGGTTTGGTCCATGGAGAGTGGAGAACACATGCCGGACAAACAAAAGGTTCATCATATCTGAATATGAACATGTGAACTTCTCACTGGCTAATTGTTGCTATAGAGTTTCTTCTAAACTCCTTTTCCTTCATTGTTAGTTTGTTGGCGAATTAGCTCGAGTGGCTGCACCAGGAGGCACAATCATACTTGTGACATGGTGCCACAGGGATCTTTCCCCTTCAGAGGAATCTCTGCTTCCAGAGGAGAAAGAGTTGTTAAATAAGATATGTAAATCCTTCTATCTTCCTGCATGGTGTTCCACTGCTGATTATGTGAAGTTACTTCAATCTAACTCTCTTCGGGTAAATTAATTCTACTAGCTGATATCCTCTTGATATACTTTTTATTTTCTATTTCATAAGTTTATATCATGATCCAGTCCAAATATAAGACATATTATTATCTTGTGGCTACTATGGCAGGATATCAAGGCAGCAGATTGGTCTGAGAATGTCGCTCCATTTTGGCCAGCAGTTATAAAATCTGCACTGACATGGAAGGGCTTCACATCAATCCTACGCAGTGGTGAGCTGTGTTGTGCCTAAGTAGATGTACTTCTGTAACATTTTGGTATCCGTTTTTCTGTATTGACTCATTACATTACCTCATCAGGATGGAAGACAATCAAAGCTGCACTTGCAATGCCACTGATGATTGAAGGATACCAGAAGGGTCTGATCAAATTTGCCATCATCACATGTCGCAAACCTGAATTGTAAGTGAGATCCCAAATATTCTGAATTCATAGCATCCTTTTTTTTAATATTGGGCTCGAATTCATAGCATCCTATTTTGTGCTCTAGCAAATATTCTGAATTCCTATCTTGTGGTTTTCAGTTAGCTAGCACAAATTTATTTTCAGTTGGAAAGAGATCTGTGCTCTAGCCAATGACAACAATTATGATAACAAAAAAGATCCATTTGACGTGTTAGATATCAATGCTTGATTACCTAAGTATTGCCACCAACCTTCTTGTGATCTAAATTGATGCATTATATTCAGAAAGACCTATCGATGAAAATATTGATCATGTACAGAATATGTCAATTGGTGATAACTTATTAATTTTCAAGAGTACAAATGACGGAAGGTAGAGCCAGGTGACTATTTCTTCTGAACGATCAAAAAGAAGATTTTGATTAGTACATGTATTCCTTGAATCATCTCCAGCCACTTGCTTCTTTTCATCAAAAAGATGTTTTCTTCTTTGAGATATCAGAGTCGTGTTGGATGCTAACTTCATTTTAGAGTGTCATGATCAAGTAATAAATTCATTGAGATATCTCAAACAAAAAGGCTTTCTCAAACAAATAAAGCAATGCCATTTTCAGGTAGGATGTTAATTCAAGGGATCAATCAAGATTGTTTCTTTATCCTCTTTGACTTTGGCGTCAATTGTCCACTTGGGTAATAACTGAAGCCTGACTTTTATAGTAGAGAGGATTATGATTAGGATTAACATATATAAGTGTCCTCATACTGTGTAATTGAAATAGATATATGTTGCTTCTCCCTTGATACCCTTTACTCCTCTATCAACATTCGGCATTTCCTTTTTTTATATTTGTTGCTTGCCTAAATCAGTCTTTGTACTGTTGGTTCTTCTTAAGTCATAATTCTGATTAGTGATTTTTTACTGCAGATTCTTTGCTGTTAATGAACTTTGATGGATCTTGGAAGAATAATTAAACTATCTGTTAGGCACAGGAAGTGCAAACATTTGTGTGAACTACAGATTGCAAGATGAAGAAATTACTTTGACTTAGGCTTCAAGATGGACTATATAGCCTAAGCAATTGGAGTAACCAAAGACATTTTCAGGGGACTTCACTAGCTCTAATAATCCATTAACAGATTGGGAGTATGATTACAGTATTTAGTAACTTAGTTGGGTGACACCTTATGTCTCTAGGACCTATTATATTGTGAAAGTTCAAGACATGTTGAGGATTGAGGTATTCGGGAACCAAAATGTTCCTAACCTGGAATTATTATTTTGAATAACCCCAAGAATTATTTTATAAAGGAAATTAAAGTAAAAACCAAATAAAATTCTTCAAAAGAAAGAAATTGGCATATGTATCCTTAACCTGCCAAGAGTCATAAGCTGCATTTATCATAGAAAGTGGAGTCTTTGACATATGGAACAACGTTTTGAGGAAAAAAGCTCTGCATCAATATTAAAGAAAACTAATTTTAATAGAGGGCAATAAGAATATAGTATACTGTCGAAATCGGGCTTGTCTAATTTTGTACGACTGACCGAAATAATGGCAGATTAAGGCTCGGCCTCGGTTATATCGGACCATGGTAAGGAGATGGATTAGTAAGCTTGTGGATCAATGCTCGGTCAAGATCAAGGCCAGCCATGATCGAGACCAAAGCAAGAAAGAGATTGAGCAAGATTAAAGGAAGCCTGCTAAGTCGAATAACAAAAAGCTGAGATATCCGTGATCGGGCAAAGATCGTGGGAAAAATCCTGGCACGTATCAAGTCGAATAACAGAAAGCTAGGATTTACTTCTGTAATTATAATTATACCATGAATAGGATTCATCTACTATATAAAGAGAGTCTTAATCATTTTGTAAATATATACTCACGCATAACCAAGCAATATATTACATTTTTTCTCTTGCAAGTTCTAGTGTTTAGTTTATACTCTTCTATAGCACACTCAGTTGGTTCGAGGGTGATTTAGCTCGAGGGCTATAGTTGTTCATCACATTGGTTTGCTTTATTTTATTATTAATCTCTAACATTAATTCCCATATTTATTAGATTGTGCCAAACTAAATCATATATCCTTAAAACCACTTATAAGTTTAATTGTTATCTAATTTTAATGGTAAACAATTTGGTGGCCACTGTGGGGCTAAGAATAATAGTGATTGCCTGGTATAATTTTTGTAACACACATTTTTTTACGCTTGTTCTTTGAAATGTCTTTGATTCCAGGATCAACATGTCAAACTCTCAAGTATCACCCACACACAGATAATGGCCTTGGTCTTCATGGCGAGAGAGACAACATAGCCCCCCCGGGACACGGAGTACCTCCGGTCAACCCCTATAGAGTCCCGTCCATGAACCCAATCGATGTAAGCTCCCATATTGCCATTAGCGGGAATTCGGTCGTCGATTCTGAAAATAGTTTTCGCAGAGATGCTCGAATAAGTGATCATAATGCACAGGGCAGTGAAGAAGGCGGGATTAGCCTTCGAATGATATTCGAAATGTTGCAGACCCAACAAGCCGCAATAGTGCAACTCCAAAATAAGAACCGTGCACCAAGAAGGATTGAGCTCGATCCATCAGAAGAAATTGTTCATAGAGCCGAATCGACGCTAAAGAGATCGAATGGAGGAGAATCGGAGACCGATCCTGCTATCGTAAAAATGCTCGAAGAATTAACAAAGCGAATCGAGACATGGGAAAAGAGGATTGAGGAAAATGATGAGAAGAAGGAAATGTATAATTCCAGGGTCGACCAAATTCCCGGGGCACCACTGGTACTGAAAAGACTAGATTCCAAAAAGTTTGTTCAAAAACCATTCCCCTCGAGTGTGGCTCCGAAGCTAATGCCTATGAAGTTTTGTATGCCCGAGATTCTGAAGTATAACGGGACGACAGATCCAAACGAACAATTTACCTCATATACGTACGCCATCAGGGGAAATGACTTGGAAGATGATGAGATTGAATCTGTTTTGCTGAAGAAATTCGAGGAGACTCCATCGAAGGATGCTATGATATGGTACCATAATTTACCACTTAATTCTATTGATTCATTTGCTATGCTTGCAGATTCTTTTGTAAAGGCACAAGCCGGAGCCATTAAAGTTGCAGCTAGAAAGTGGGCCTCTTTAAAGTAACACAGAAAGACGACGAGATGCTCAGAGAATTCGTATCTCTATTTCAAATAGAATGAATGGATTTGCCACTGGTCACTGACGATTGGGTTGTTCATGATTTTACTCAAGGTCTTAACGCTCAGAGTTCCGTATCATCACAGTAGTTGAAGCAGAATTTGATCGAATATCCAGCTGTCATATGGGCCGATGTAGATAATCGCTATCAGTCAAAGATTAGGGTCGAGGATGATCAACTAGGGGATCCAACTGGTTCGGTATATCCTAACAGACATATGGACAGAGTTTAAAGGGACTTCAATCGGGAACCACGGTCGAACGGAGATCGATATCAGCCATATGGTGGAGATCGGAGAAATAACGGGCTTGGACTCAACCCTAATGATCATGGATAGATCTCCCGAGGTCTCATAAGCAAGAGTGGTTTCGATTAGGATGTCAGTCCAAAGAAGCACCTCGATTGTCAGAATATAACTTCAACGTAGATGCTTCCGACATAGTATCGGCCATTGGACGTTTCAAAGATACCAGGTCGCCTCGACCTCTGCAAACCAATCCGGCCCAGAGAAATCTCAACCAAATATGCAAGTATCATGACTCCCACGTCCATAAAATAGAAGATTGCAGATAACTAAGGGAGGAAGTAGCCCAATTGTTCAACGAGGGGCACTTTCGGGAATTCTTAAGTGATCGGGCCAAGAACCACTTCAAAAACAGGGATTCGAACAGATAGAACGAACAGGAAATGCCACGACACGTGATTCACATGATCATTGGAGGGGTCGATATTCCTCAAGGACAGGTATTTAAATGCACCAAGGTGACGATCACAAGGGAAAAGCAAACACGGGACTAGTTACCATAAGAGACTCTGTCTTTCAACTACGAGGATACAGAAGGGATCAAATAACCCTATAACGATGCCCTGGTAATATATGTCCTTATGAATAAAATTCAAGTTAAACGTGTTTTAATTGATTCAGGTAACTCGGCCAACATTATTCGATTGAGGGTCGTAGAAAAACTCGGCCTGCAAGATCAAATTGTGTATGCAACCCGAGTACTTAACAACTTTAACATGGCAAGTGAAACCACCAAAGGTGAGATTATTTTGCTAGTTAACGTGTTCGGGACCATCCAGGAAACGAATTTCCATGTAATCAAGGGTGATATACAATACAACGCCCTACTCGGAAGGCCTTGGATCTATAACATGAGGGAAGTACCCTCAACCCTTCACCCAGTTCTGAAATTCCCGACATCTGAGAGAGTCAAAATAGTAAACAGGGAGCAGCCCGTCATCAAGGAGATGTTCGCAATCGATGAAGTGATACAAGTGTCAGGACTTTCTTCAGCAAAGGGATCAGATTCAAGGGGAAAACATGAGGCTAAATAGCAACCACAAAACATGGGCCTCGACCCAGCCGAAGGTGTGGAGGACCAATGACGACGACGACAATGGGATACCTCGATCATTCATAGTTACCGATGACTCTGCCGCCACCAAATCAAGGGTCGAAGAACTAGAACAAGTCACATTGGCCGAACACCAGCCCGAACGAAAGGTATACCTAGGCATGAGGCTAACCCCCATGCTCAGGAAAAAACCTTATTAATTTCGTCACAGCTAACATGAATTGCTTTGCTTGGTCCCACCTCGATATGATAGGGATCCTGCCAGAAATAGCGACTCACAAGTTGAGCCTAGATCCTAAATTTGACAAGTGAGGCTTGCTCAGTTGGTAAGCACCTCCACCTGCGACCGTTAGGTCCTGGGTTCGATTCATCGTGGAGGGGAAGTGTGGAACACAATAGATCCTCCTAATTTGGGAGGTTTTTTTTTTTAAAAAAAAAGATCCTAAATTTCGTTTAGTGAAGCAAAAAAGAAGGCCCCAGTCCGAGATTAAACATGCCTTCATCAAGTATGAGGTAACCATACTTCTCAAAATAGGATCCATTTGAGAAGTAAAGTATCCTGAATGGCTAGCAAAAGTATTGGTAGCCCCGAAGAAGGGGAAAAAACTTAGAATATGTGTAAATTATAAAGACTTGAATAAGGCATGCCCCAAGGATTCTTTTCCTTTGCCTAATAACGACCGTATGATCGATTCAACAGCCGGCCATGAGACTCTTAGTCTTCTCGATGCCTATTTCGGGTACAACAAAATACAAATGAACCCGGAAGATTAGGAAAAGACTTCGTTCATCATGAAGTATGGCATGTAATGCCATTTGGACTAAAAAAATGCTGGTACAACCTATCAACGCCTAGTAAATCGAATGTTCGAATAACAAATAGGGAAGTAATGAAAGTTTTTATTGATGAAATGCTAGTTAAGTCCATGCGAGTAGAGGACCACTTAAAACATTTGCAAGAAACCTTCAATATACTGAGGACCAATATGAAGCTCAACCCAGAAAAGTGCTCATTTGGTGTTGGCTCGGACAAATATCTCGGCTCCATGGTGTCCAATCGTGAGATCGAGATTAACCCCAATAAAATCAAAGCTATCGAGGATATCAAGGCCATAGATAATGTAAAGGCAGTGCAGAGGCTAACCGGGTGCATAGCTGACTTGGGGGATTCATTTCGAGGTCCTCAAATAGAAATCTCATTGTGAACACCTAATTTTTGACCATATTCAAATTTTTCTCACTTTTCACACTAACTTCACACTTCACCCACTTCCACAACTCTCTCCACTACCTCCCACTCTTTCCACTACCTCCCACTCTCCTCCACTCATGTTCCCCACCCACTCCCCACTCATTCTTAAATAATACACACAGCACACATAAAAGGGGAAGCATCATTCGTTTCCCCGGCTCCTCCTCAGATCTTCATCATCCTTTTGCTCCCAATTAAAATAATTCCAAGCATTAAAAGGAGGAGTAGAGTGGGGTATACAAAGGATATACATTAGATATACAGTTGATATACATGGGCAGCCATAAACGACCACCCACCCTCACGTCGTTCCTTCTTCACTCCATCTCAAAACCAGCCCTATTTTTGTTCATTTTCATTCCCAAATACAGATATTATCACCATTAAAATCTCTCTGAAACCACATAAAAAAGAGGCCGACTTCATCTCCAAAAAGCCACAAAAAATCAACCACGAACCTAGCCCCAAACCAGCCGTGAATCATCCATAAATCCACTGTCAAAACCACCATGGAACATCTGTAATAGCAGCTCATGGAGTTGCAGAATCTCATTCACAAAATCCCATAAAAATCAATCCCCAAAACCAGGGAAAAGCAACCATAATAGCTCATTTTCAGTTTGTTTGCCGCCGAGTTTTCGGCAAGCAAGAGGTCCGTCGAGGTCGTGTTTGCCGACTCGCTGGTGTTTGGTCCGGTTGTTGAATTGTAGACCTTTAAAAATCCAGATTTTGGCAATAAAGGTTTGTTTCTCTTACATATGTTCCATGTCTTCCTAATTTGATTTCGTGCTTTTAGTTGAACAAGTATTTCATTAAATATTTATATCTATGTGAATTTCATTTCATGTCTTAAAAAGAGGGTATACTCAAAAGCTGGTTTTGTGCGCATTGGGATTAGAATACATTCGGGCATTTGTTAGTTTTCTGTTTGTTCGTTGGTATTCTGGTGAATTTGTGAATGTGGCCAAAATTTTATCCGGATATGTTTGCGTTGAAAGTCTGTCATTTGACTGGCATTGTCTAATGTTAAGTGCTGCCCGGAAGAAGGTTTGAGGGAATTAATTACGTTTGTGAAGTTTGAGTTGGAATTCACGAAGTAAATTTGTATATTTTATAGTATGAATTGATCTAATATTTAATAACCATATATGTACATTCTTATGATTGTGGCCTTGCATTATTTAATTTAAATATCAATTTTAAAATGATTGTGATTGTAAGTGCCTTATTACTGGAGGATGCAGGTTTATCTCAAATGCTAAGTGGATAATTTTGGCTAATTTGCTTACTTTTATTTGTTCAAAATTTCTTACCTTATCCACAATAATTCCATAACTCTTGGCCTTGCAACAATCTTAAAGTAGTTAGAAAAAAAAACAAATTATGAACATCCGTAGTTTGCTTTAGTTGAGTACAATCCTTTGAAATTAGAATCGAGGTGTGCCATTAGTTGAATTTCCATGGCCCTCGCAAAGTTGAAAATGCGTAGTTGCTTTAGGCGCGTTGTTTTAATAATTTACCTTCCTAAATCCGGGTGTGCATTTCATGTGACCCAAATCCAAATCCTAAAACATTGAATAAAATGTATTTCGGATCCGGATGCATTTCATGTGTCGTGATCCAAAACACGTTTTAAATGACGTTCAATCTTCCTTAAAAATCAATTAAAAGCGATAAATAATTTTAAAATTACACTATAGGATGAATATTTTTTAAAATCAGATAATAGGCCAATTATAATAGTTTAAGCGACCGTGCTAGAACCACGGAATCCGGGGGTGCCTAACACCTTCCCTCGGGTTAACAGAATTCCTTATTCAGAATTTCTGGTTCGCAAACTTCAAAGGAAAGTTGATTTTACCTCGATCTGGGATTTAAAATAAACTGGTGACTTGGGACACCCGAAAACAATCCATCCTAAGTGGCGACTCTGAACCAAAAATAAATAAATAATTCCATTTCCAATAATGTCACTTTAAATAAAAAAATCCCCTTATACATTATCCTTCGGGGTAGATGTGTAAAAAGGAGGTGTGACAGCTTTGGCGACTCTACTGGGACACGAACCCAGAATTTCGATTCAGGGTTCAAGAATTCGAGCTTAGAATGATTGTTATATTTGGCTTTATCAGATTTTCCTACATGTTCCATGCTATCTGTGCTAAATGCTTTACCGCTTTGATATTTGCTGAACTGTATATATAAACTGTTGCAAAACCCTTCCTCTCTCTGAGTCTTCTACATCATGGAGAAGGGTGCACTTCGTGTGACTTCTCTTCTGTTTAGAGTCATATCCCATTTAGAACGAGGTTCAGATAAGTTGCTAAGCCGACGGAGCTTCTGTATCCCCGGTACGCTACTTCCCCTCGGCTCGAGTTGTCCGCTCGGGTAAGCCAGGTCTAGAATAATAAACTCACGGTTTAAACCTAGTATAACAAAGCCTCATGACGGATCCCTAGTAGGAATGCTTATTTGCATCATGTGCATTTGACTTAGGGGACTCAACACAGGGCTTGGGTCCATCAAGGACAGGTGACCTAAAATGAAATACCATCCTGATGCATCTTACGTGCTACTTGTGCATTTATTTGCTCGGCTTTGCATGTTGACCAGCTTGTACATAATGGGAGAGAATTGAACGGCCAATAGCAGTGTTAGGGTAACCACTTGTTTTGAAAAAACCAATGCCCAAATAGTACTGAAACTCTGTTGGATTTTTGACCAAAAAAAAAAACAACAACAAAAAAGATTTTTGTTTTCCAAAATAGTTGATTTTGTCAAATCTGCCCGAACTACGCGGGTCTGATTCTCACCGGATGTGAGATACGTAGGCAAACCTCATCGGTTCCGACCCCAATTTTTCAAAAAAAATCCAAAAATATTTTCCTTTAGTTCCTTCTTTAAAAATCTTTCCTTAGAAATTTTTTTAAAAAAGTAGTTTTTAAACTCAAAAAAAAATGGTTTCTTTCTTTCTAATGTCTTTCATCCGAAAAATCAATAAAAATCAAAATCTAAAAATACTAGTTTCCTTCATTTTGAAGTATTTTTCCAAAAAAAAAAAAAATCAAAAACGAAAATCCAAAAAAAAAAATACTCCTTAGATATCTTTCTTTTGTAAATGTCAAAAAAAAAAAAATTGAAAAAAAATTGAGTCCAAAAAAAAAATTTTGCTTTTTTTTAGAAGTACTTTTGTAAATAAACAAAAACTCAAAAATTCAAAATATTTTTCTTAAAAGTTCCTCTTTCAAAAA
>MU734407.1:581-23039 GCA_026770625.1 Nicotiana glauca
ACGCGTGTTTCATCTCAACATAGCACAATATAGTGCCAATACGGGGTTTCAAACCCTCAGTATATCATTCATGACTACCACTCACCTCGAACCGGCCAAAATCCTAGCTCGCCTTGCGCTTTCCTCGCAAATCGACCTCCTCGAGTGCCAAATCTGATCAAAACCAATAAGAATACATAAAAATAGGCTAATGGAACATAACCCAATTGAAATGACTCGAAAAACACCCAAAAATACGAAGTTGGCAAAACCCGAGCCCCGGGTCCACTTCTTAAAAAATTATGAAATTCACATTTTCGGAATTCTCGTCTCACCACAAGTCCGTACATATCAATTACACAAGAATCGAAGTTTAATAGCCCCCTTTAAATCATCAATTTAGCCTCTCTTAGGCTTCAAGCCCTAACCACCATTTTTACCCTTAAATTCCTTGAATTATCAGTGTTTAATCCTTGTTTTTATACCATAACAACATTATTTGAAGCTACAAGTTCATACCTGATGGAATCCCTTCGAAATCTCTCAATTATCGCCCAAAAATTGCCTCTCCCGAATTCCCAAAATATTTTTTCTAACTTCTGAAAATCGAAACCCACTGATTCATTAAACACTCAGCATTTTTCGCTTCTACGGAGGAATTGTCGCTTATGCGACTTCCGCTTCTGCGGAAATTGTCCGCTTTTGCGGTGTTTCACTTACTCACACTGCGACCGTTTATGCGGTCTTCTTGACTGCTTCTGCGATATCATCCAAGAAGCCCAGGACCGCTTCTGCGGTCACTTACCGCTTCTGCAGTGTCCGCCTCTGCGAAAAATCTTCCGCTTCTGCGGAATTACCCGCCCTTCACAAGGACTGCTTCTGCGATCAATTGGCCGCATCTGCGGAACCACTCCTGCAGTCCTTTTTCCGCAGATGCGGAAATAACAGAAGCTTAAAATTGCAGACCTGATGCAATACTTCAAAATTCCCGTTTAACCATCCGAAACCATCCCGATGCCCCCGAGACCTCAACTAAAAGCACATACATGATCTAATACTTCATTCAAACTTGCTCGAATCATCAAAATGCTAACGTTAATATCAAAATCCTCAATTATGATCAAATCAAAGCCCAAATTTCTTAAAAACTTCCGAATTACATATTCGATCAAAAACCCGACCTAAACACCTCCGAATGACCTGAAAATTTGCAGACATATCCAAAATCACCTAACGAAGCTACTGCAACTGTCGAAATTTCATTCCCACTCCCGAATCAAAATCTCACCTATCGACCGGAATTCGCCAAAATTCCAACTTTGCCAATTCAAGCCTATTTCTACACCGGACCTCCAAATTCGATTCCGATCGCTCTCCTAAGTCACAAATCAACCCTCGAAGCTTACCGAACCACCGGAATTCACATCCGAGCCCTCTAACCACATAGTCAACTTCAGCTTGATTTTTCTGAAACAAACTCCATTCTAAGAGGCTATATGCCTTATTTTCAACTAGAATCGACCCAAATTCACCCGATAGACTCTAATACCGATATAGAACACGATACAACACAATAAGGGGGAAACAGGGCGGTAACTCACGTGACGACGGACCGGGTCGTCACATATTTCTAGACTACTTTGACATCATTGGTGGTGAGGCTCTTGAATTATGGAATATGCTTGCGGAAAACAACTTTAGCACAATCCTAACTGAAACTATTAATGCAAGTAAAAGAAAACTATAATCGTATTAATTTTACACTTTTAATAGTATGGAAATGCTCAAGTATTTAAGAACAGATAATGAAACCAAATTTCCACCTTCAATTGTTCGTTTCCAAAATCTTCAATTCGTTCACTTTGAAAACCCAAGCGTACTCAATTAAATAAGGTAGCCACATAATACTCACCAACCTTTATAACATTAAAAAAAACTAGAAATGATAAAAGATAAAAATACTTTCCCTCTTCATAATAGCCCAAGGTAAAAGATAAAAATTAAGACCAAACAGATGAGACTAAAACTAAAAGAACTAAACAAAAATTAACAAGAGGGATAAGAGTAAAGGCCGAAATAATTCTAAAAGAAACTACATGTTTGAATCATTACTTGTGTGCAATCTACCTCACCCCAAATCTTAACCAAAACCATATCCTAAAACTCCCG
This sequence comes from Nicotiana glauca, assembly GCA_026770625.1. NCBI lineage: Eukaryota > Viridiplantae > Streptophyta > Magnoliopsida > Solanales > Solanaceae > Nicotiana > Nicotiana glauca. The sequence goes on from MU734407.1 coordinate 2,730, forward strand.
AGAACCAAGAAATGTTACATTGGTATTCACACCCAAAATTTTAAAATCAAGAAAAAACAATATCCAACAATGGTATTTCGATTAGTACATGAGTCTAGCATTTTGAATCAAATTGAGACTAAACTCACGGCAGACAAATCAAACCAAGTAGTCTTGTTTTTATACTATGCCAAGATCTTGAAAATACATGAGAGAACATACATACATGTATAGTTACTTATACATTGGCCTTAGCTATCATGCAAAACACAAATGGATTTCCTGAACAAAATAAACTTAAAAATCTAACTTAAACAGACCTAAAGGCAGTATGCATACAATTCAAATATTCAATCCAATCTAAATTAAACAGTCATAAAGGAAAAGAGAAACAATTATACAGGGGTAATGGACAATAAGCAATTCTTCTTAATAAGTAAAATAACTACATACGCAAATACTACTCAAAGTTACATATTTCCATTTGATTTCAAACCAAGCTTTAAATTAGGTGGAATATAGAAATGTGCACCTGGAATTTGAAGGCAAAACAGGAAAATGATCAGCAATAGCAACAATATCAGGAGCAGTGTTTCAGCAACAATATCAGCCCAGAAATCTTAATGGAATTATAACTTTTGACTGAATTGAACCAGAAAACTTTCAACAACTAAATAGCAATCTATTTCTCTAAATGAAGCAGAAATTTTCAGCAATTGAAATAGGAAATTTTTAAGAGATAAAAGAGAAAGACGACAAATTTCAATGGAATCGGGTGTTTTCAGTATTTCTCCAGTATTTTCAACTCTCAAATATCTTAGCTCTCTTCTCAATGTTTTCTTCTCAAATTTTCAGAATGTCAAAGAACTCGTCCCCCCAATGTATCAGACTCCCAGCCTATTTATATGCACTCAAATCTCTTTCTTCCTAATTTTAAGCCTTAGTAGATAATTAATTATCTCATCTTAGCCCTAAAAATTATCCTTAGTGCAGCTCCCACTATTAATTGTCTATTGTCCTTTTCAATTCCACTCAGAAATGTCTCTAATCAGTTCATTAGCAGCCTTTAATCAATCAGCAGGTACCCTAATTCCCAAAACACCCCCTGAAATCCCCTGTTATTACCCCTTACACTTATTAGTAGTCGGATCAAGACATGGGTCAAATTGACCCAAGGTCAATCAAATAGTGGCTTTCAAACCCCTGGACTGAACTCTCCCTGAACCTCAAATGGTTCAGGCAGATTCTGGAGTCCAAATGACTCAAAGAGTCCAAATGTTCAAGTCCAAATAATTCACTTACTCGAATTCTGATTTAAGCATTCTAAAGATTAACTAATTCAAATCTAATATTTTCTATATAATAAAAACAGAAATCAAATCACACTTAAAAGGGTCCATAATTTAAAGTTATTTCTAACATTCTGACTATCAATATTCACAAAAAACTAACATCGAACTGAATTAAAAAATTAAATATTACATAATTCATGCCTCACAGTTAAGCTTAATCACAGAAAAAGAAAAGAAGAGGAAGAAAAGAAGACTGAAAATAAAAATGAAATAGAAATGATTCAGGAAACTTACTGACAATGAAATACGAACCTTCCGTTTTAAACCCAATCTTGACTTTAAATGTGTGTTTTATCAAGAACACACAGTCAAAGTCAAGACCAGCTTAAACGAATTGGGACTCTTGGGTTTTTAAGGTTCAAACCCTAAATTTAAAATTCGACACATCCTGGTTTGATTCGAAGGTAGGTTTTTATGGCTTTAGAAAGAGGGGGTCAAGGTGGTTATGTGGTGATAGTTTGGGATGATTTTGGGGTGGCGCCGCCACCAGGGAATCTTGTGGCGGTGCTAGGGTTCATGGTTTTAGATCAAGATTCGACACGTTCTCGGGGTGTTCGGAGGAAACGGAGTTGGTATTTGGGATGAGGAGGTGCTGGTGGATCAGGGGTGTAATTTTGGTGGCCATCGGAGGTGATGGCGTCAGACACGGTGGAGGGACTGTTTGGTTTTGTTTTTGAATATTCGAGAAGCTAGGCAGGGATTCGAGTGAAAATGATGGTGGATCGGAGATGGGGAGGTTAAGGCGAACCTAGGGTGTAAAAATGGAGGTCATCGGACGTCCGCCGCCGGCGGAGGCGATTTTTGGCTGGCGGTTTACGGCGGAAGACGGTGGGTTTAGGCTTCGTCTCTGAAATTGGTGAGAGACGGTGAGGGGGATGGGTTTTGAGGGGGCTGGGTTCGTTTGGGCCCTTATATACTGGCATGGGGATTGTATCCAGACCGTTCGATCGAATAAGATCAATGGCTTGGATCAATCCACTTAATAAAACGGTGGCGTTTAGACACTATTGAGACCGGATCAGTCTCTGATGGTTCGGATCGAGGCTGGGTAACGGGTCATGAGGCGTATTTTAGGATGCTGGATGAGCGAGTTTTAACGGCTCAGATTAAAATGACTAAAACGGTGTCGTTTTGGTCATGACTGGAGACAAATTGGGTTGGGGTTGGCTTTGGGCTGGACTGTGTGGGTATTTTGATTTAGGCTTGGATTTAATTTCAAAAAATGCCCCAAGTCCGTTTTTTCCAATTCTTTTCCTGTTGTTTTATTTTTTAAAATTCTAATAAAAATAAAATTACAAACCTAAATGATCAAATTATCCTAAAATACTAATTAACTCTAAATGGTATCTTTCACAAAATATCTAAATACTATATTTAAAAGAAAATTACACAATTTGATATTTAAACACTTAAAATGCAAAGTACATTATTTTTATTATTTTTATTATTTTGTAAAACAATTAATTATTGATTAATTCCAAAATATGTATTTTAATTGTAAAAACAATTGCAACATATTTGTGTGTGTGTGTGTATGTGTGTGTGTGTGTGTATATATATATATATATATTAAATTTAAACAACAGACACGCCTACACAAGTGCTAACAATTACTAAAATATCATGAAAATTTCACAAAATTGCACAAAATAAAATAAATATTTTTGTTTTGATTTTGTGGGAGTAATTCACGTGAGGCAAAAATCACGTGCTCACACATATCTACTTTTTTCACAAAATATCTAAATACTATATTTAAAAAAAAATTACACAATTTGACATTTAAACACTTAAAATGCAAAGTACATTTTTTTTATGATTTTTATTATTTTGTAAAACAATTAATTATTCCAAAATGTCTATTTTAATTGTAAAAACAATTGCAACATATTTTTTTTTGTGTGAGTGTGTGTGTGTGTGTGTATATATATACAAGTGCTAACAATTACTAAAATATCATAAAAAATTCTCAAAATTGCACACAATAAAACAAATATTTTTGTTTTGATTTTGTGGGAGTAATTCACGTGAGGCAAAAATCACGTGCTCGCACATATCTACTTGTGGACTTCGAATTAGTTGAATCAATGATCCAATTTGCATCACAATACCCTTCAATCACCACAGGATATTTACTGTAGTGCAAATCAAAGTTTTGGGTATGTACTAAATATCATTTTTCTTTTAAAAATTCATTTACTACCCAAAGGTTTATTTCCAAGAGGAAGATCAATCAATTCTCATGTATGGTTGTTCAATATAGATTCTATTTCACTATTGACTGCCTCTTTCCGGAACAATGATTCCGAAGAAGACATAGCTTCTTTAAATATTTGAGTCTCATTCTCCAATAAGAAAGTCACAAAATCTGGTCCAAATGAAGTAGACGTTCTTTGACGTTTACTATGTCTTGGATCCGCCTGATTAAATGTACTTTCTTTTGTTTCTTCCCGAGGTCGTTTAGATCCTTCACCAATCGGCTCACATTCCTTTATATACGGATATATATTTTCAAAGAACTCAGCATTATCTGATTCTATAACTGTATTATTATGAATGTCGGGATTTTATGATTTATGAACCAGAAATCGATATGCTTTACTATTGGTCGCATATCCTATGAAAACACAATCAATGGTTTTCGGTCCTATTTTTACCCTTTTGGGTTTAGGAACTTGCACTTTTGCCAAACACCCTCACACTTTCAAATAATTCAAGTTGGGCTTTCTTCATTTCCATTTTTCATATGGAATGAATTGTGTTTTTCTATGGGGTACTCGATTTAGTATTCGGCTAGCCGTAAGAACGGCTTCCCCCCACAAGTTCTGTGGCAATCCAGAACTTATCAATAATGCATTCATCATCTCCTTTAATGAACAATTATTTCTTTCTGCAATCCCATTGAATTGGGGCGTGTAAGGGGCCGTTGTTTGATCAATAATTCCATATTCTAAACATATTTTTTCAAAAGAAAATTCATATTCACCACCCCTATCACTTCTTATCATTTTGATTTTCTTGTTAAGTTGCGTTTCAACTTCATTTTTGTATTGCTTGAATGCGTCTATTGCTTCATCTTTACTATTAAGTAAGTAAACATAGCAATATCGAGTACTGTCGTCAATAAAAGTTATGAAATACTTCTTTCCACCGCGAGGTGGTATTGACTTCATGTCACAAATATCTGTGTGAATTAAGTCTAAAGGATTTGAATTCCTTTCGACCGATTTATAAGGATGTTTAACATACTTAGATTCCACACATATTTGATATTTTAATTTTTCGCATTCAAACTTAGGCAATACTTCCAAGTTAATCATTTTTCGCAAGGTTTTATAATTGACATGACCCAAGCGTTCATTCCATAAATTATTAGACTCAAGTAAGTAAGAAGAAGCTGAAGTTTTATTATTGTTTTCGACAATTATTACATTCAGCTTGAAAAGGCCCTCGGTAAGTTAACCTTTTCCTACAAACATATCATTCTTACTTATTACAACCTTGTCGGACACAAAAATTCACTTGAAACTGTGCTTTACAAGAAGTCTAGCAGAGACTATGTTCTTCCTAATTTCGGGAACATGAAGGACATTATTTAAAGTCATGACCTTGCTAGAAGTCATCTTGAGAAATATCTTCCATATCCTTCAATTTTTGTTGTAGCAGCATTTCCCATAGAAAGTGTCTCTTCGGGTCCAGCAGAAGCATATGTAGGAAATACTTCTCTCACGGTACAAACATGGCGAGTGGCTCCAGAATCAATCCACCACTCTTTCGGATTTCCCACCAAGTTGCATTCAGAAAGCGTGGCACACAAATCATCAACATCATTATGTTTTTCTACCATGTTTGTTTGACCTCTTTTCTTTTCTTTCTTCCGAGCATGACACTCCATAGATTTGTGTCAGGTTTTCCCACAGTTGTAGCAGTTTCCACTGAACCGCTTCTTGCTTGGGTTGTATTTCAAACCAGAAACCTTCTTTCTCTTTTTGGTATCTTCAATAATATTTGCTCCCATTATTGTTGAATTTCCACGGCCTCTTCTTTCAGCAGCTTTATTGTACTCTTCGATTCTCAATCGAACAATGAGATCTTCAAGGGACATCTCCTTTCGTTTGTGTTTCAAATAATTTTTGAAGTCCTTCCACAATGGAGGCAACTTCTCAATTATTGCTGCTACTTGGAATGCTTCATTGATGACAAGACCTTCAATAAAAATTCCGTTAGTAGAAATACTAAAATTTTTACTTTCAACATCATTATTTATTTGAAACAAACCTTCAGCAAGTAGATCATGAATAATCACTTGCAATTCCTGGACTTGGGTAATAACAAACTTGCTATCTACCATTTTATAGTCCAAAAATTTTGCGGCGACAAATTTCTTCATTCCTGCATCTTCAGTTTTGTATTTCTTTTCAAGTGCATTCTATAATTCTTTTGACGTCTCCACGCCACTGTATATATTATATAAATTATCATCCAGTCCGCTAAGAATATAATTCTTGCACAGAAAGTCAAAATGCTTCCACGCCTCAGTCACGAGAAAGCTTTCATTCTCTGGAGTTACATCGGGCAGATCAGGAACATCTTCCTTGATGAACTTCTGTAGACATAACGTAGTCAAGTAGAAGAACATCTTCTGCTTCCAGCACTTGAAATCAATCTCGGAAAATTTTTCGGGTTTCTCTGTCAGTGCCAATGTCGGTGTTCGGCTTGTCGATGCATTGACAGTCACCGTCGGAACATGGCTTGCCGATGCAGTCACCATCAGAATAGCTTGGTTTCCGCTTTCATTTGCCATTTTTTCTATAAAAATGACACAAACAAACATTTAATAAATGTTTAAAACTGGAGTTAAAAGAATCATGTAGATTTTAATCTCTAACAAATCTCCACGAAGAATTTACTCTCCAAAACGGGAGTACACAAAACCACAAAGGTTTTAGTTTCCAAAATAATAAGGATAACACAAATACAAAAATAAAAATTATTAAATTCCTTAAGCTTGTTGGTTCCTTGGTTATTATCCTGTATTTGTAAATAATAATTCTGGAAAATAGAATATTAGCATATAAACGTAAATATAAATGAGACAGTAATTAATTCGAGCCCACAGAATTCACAGTATTTCCTTAAGGAATTTAATCCCCTCCTAGTACCCAAGGTTATGGATTATTTTCTCCTAGGATAGAACGAATTACACACTGGTGTAGCAGTACTTCAAACCTCAGTGTTTCAGTAAACACAAATTTCGGCAGCAAATCATACTTACATATGCTTTGTTTGTAGTTTAAAACAATCCAGAACAAGGGAGGAGAACTCAAAAGTCTAATGGAAATTCTGAGAGGAAGGAATGCAAAGTATAGCCAACGTTGAGTCTTAACTGAAGAGGAGAGGAGAGCTTTCAAGTGTTTTCGGTGTGTCTTCTCCAACTGCTGCTGCTCATATTTATAGCAGCAGTTGAGAGGCCCGTCACCCTCAATGGTGGAGCATGCACTTGCTTGGTGGGAGGAGCACTTGGACATGGTGGGAGGAGCACTAGGCGACTGTTGTAACGGATTGGAAAATATCCGTTACAAACACGGATTATATTATGTTAATATTTACTATTAACAAATAAATTTCGTCCAAAATATTAATCAATCAATCGATCATTTGACCAAATCCAAATCCGAAGCTGAAGCCGAAGCCGAGCGAGCGACGACGACGACGACGACGACGACGACGGTGCGAGACTTGCCTTCTTCCTAACTCTTTAAGAGCTACATGAAGTGCATTTGTATATATACCCACCAAAATTCTTATCCTCTACCAATGAGGGACAAAGTCTCATTAAAAAGAGAGGGAAACTTAAAATTTTACTCAAAAATTTTATTTTCCTTCCATTTCCCATTCACCCTCTTTTTAATATCTTTCCATATTAAAATATAAAACTCAATAGGTTGGTAACTGTACTCCTAGTTGATATATGGAGTAGTTTTTTAGTTTTGGATGAAGCCCGAACAGTTTTCTCAAAGGGCCACACATTTAACAGTTTTCTCGTACTCCTTGTATACGGTCGCTATCGGGCTCATCCACTACATGACAGATCGGGAATGTGAGGGATTGAATATCGACTCCGAGTCCTATTGAGCCAGAACACCAGGTCAGAATGTACGTCCTCGAGAACATCGAGTCCATGATCCCTGAATCGACCTTGACCCTGAACTAGCACGAGAAAACATTGCAAGTATAACCAACACAAGACCATAATAACAGAAGCCCGAAGTATCCGAGACTGGTCGGATGTTACAGGGGGAATCTTGGCACGTATCAATAAGGAATCGGCAAATTAGCAAATCAGGAGATTTTTACCTTTTATAGAATTGTACCTAAAGTAGGACTCTCGTTCTATATAAAGAGGGTCTGATTACTTATAAAGACACATTGTGACATGCATTCAGAAGCAATATTCTTTTATTTTCTCTTTAAAGTTCTTACCCAATTGTGTCTTGACACTGATCGAAGTGTATTCTGTTCAAGGGTGGATAGCCTCCCACGGCTATAACTACTCAATTCGTGCAGTTTGAGTTTACTTTATCATACTTTATTTCAATTGCAATTTAATTTACCACTTTGTATCAATTTAATCCACATATCCATAAAACCACTTACAAATTCAATTGTTATCCGATTTTGAGGGTAAACAGTTTGGCGTCCACCGTGGGGATAAGAATAATAATGGTTATTTGATACAAATTTTCTATAACACACACTACTTTATACTTATTTTTTGAAGTGCCTCTAATTTCAGGTTAAATCTCAAAATGTCAAACTCACAATTGGCACTTCTACTTGTTAAAAATGAATCCGGTCACCATGGTGAAAATAACAACATAGCTTCTGGTAACGAGGTACTGCCCGTTGATCCCATCGGAATTCCATTTGCTAAACCGTTGGACGCTAACTCGCATGTGACTATAGACACAAACTTGCCTATCGACCCCGAGAATAGCATCCGTAGTGGATCCCGATCGACATCGTAGAATACTCTAAACAATGGGGGATGTGGGATCAATCTACGGATGATCTTCAAGATGTTACAGACTTAACATGCAGCGATAGCTCAGTTGCACAACCAAACCCGCACACTAAGCAGAATTGAACCTGATCCGTCCCAAGAAATTTCCCACAATGAAGAACTTATTGTAGAGAGGTCAAATGAAAATAAGTCGGGGACCAACAACGGGATCATAAAATTGCTCGAGGAGCTGACAAAACGGATTGACTCAGGGAAGAAGAAAATCAAAGCAACAACGGACATCTTTAAGAATTCCTAAGCGACCGAGCAAAGAATCATTTCAAAAATAGGGATTCTAATAAACAGACCGAACAAGAAGGACCTCAATGCGTCATTAACATGATCATCGGTGGGATCGATGTTCCTCAAGAGCCGATGTTAAAACGCACAAAAGTATTCATCACAAGGGGAAAATAGACTCGAGATTACATACTAGAAGGAACTTTGTCTTTCAACGACGAAGACGCAGAAGGGATCGTACATCCCCACAATGATGCACTGGTAATATCTGTACTCATAAATAAATCTCAAGTTAAGTGTATATTAATTGATCCAGGAAGCTCGGCCAACATCATCCAATCGAGGGTCGTAGAATAGCTCGGCCTACAAGATCAGATCGTGCCTGCAATCGGAGTTCTAAACGGATTCAATGTGGCATATGAAACCACTAAGGGAAAGATAACATTACCAGTGAATGCTGCTGGAACCGTCCAGGAAACCAAGTTTTATGTGATCGAATGATATATGAGGTACAACACCCTGTTCAAGAGGCCATGAATCCGCAACATAAGGGATAAATAGCAATTACCGACACCGACCACAACCCAATCGGATAAATAGGGGACTGATAAAGACGATGATTACGGGTTTCCTAGATCTTTTATAGTCCTCAATGATTCCGACGCCACTAAATCAATGGCCGAGGAGCTGGAAGTCTGGAACAGGTCACATTTATCGAACATCTACCCGACTGGAAGGTATACCTGGGGAAGGTCCTAAGCTCATGAAAAAACTCATTCAATTTCTTATAGCTAACTTAGATTGTTTCGCTTGATCCCATCTTGATATGACAGGGATCCCACCGGAGATAATCACTCACAAGCTGAGCTTGGACTCGAAATTCCACCCGGTCAAGCAGAAGAAGAGACCCTAGTCCAAGGTCAAACACGATTTCATCGAGGATGGGGTATCTAAACTTCTTAAAATAGGTTCCATTCAAGAGGTTAAATACCCGTAGTGGTTAGCAAACGTAGTGGTAGTCCCTAAAAAAGGGAACAAATTAAGAATGTGTGTAGACTATAAGGAGTTGAATAAGGCATATCCCAAGGACTCTTTCCCTTTGCCTAACATCGATCTTATGATCGATGCCATGACCGGCCACGATATCCTCAATCTTCTCAATGCCTATTCCGGGTACAACCAAATACTGATGAACCCGGATGATCAGGAAAAAACCTCCTTCATCACTAAATACGTCACATATTATTATAACGTAATGCCTTTCAGACTAAAAAATGCTAGCGCTACTTATTAATGCTTAGTAAACCGGATGTTCGAGGAACAAATAGGAAAATCAATGGAGGTTTACATTGATGATATATTGGTTAAGTCCCTGCGAGCAGAAGACCATTTAAAACATTTGCAGGAAAACTTCAGGATATTGAAGAAATAAAATATGAAGCTGAACCCGAATAAGTGTGTGTTTGGAGTCGAATCAGGTAAATTCCATGGGTTCATGGTATCCAATTGGGGAATCGAGTTCAACCCCGACAAAATCAAATCCATCGAAGATTTCACAATGGTGGACACGTAAAGGCCATGCAAAGGATAACTGGGCGCATGGCTGCCCTGGGGAAATTCATCTCGAGGTCCTCTGATAAGAGCCACCGATTCTTCTCACTATTGAAAAAGAAGAATAACTTCTCATGGACCTGGGAGTGCCGACGAGCCTTCGAGGATCTCAAACGGTATCTATCGAGCCTACCGTTGCTTCACACACCGAAGATAGGCAAACAACTATACCTATACTTAGCAGTATCAGAGATAGCAGTAAGTGGATCCTGGTCCGGGAAGAACAAGGTACGAAATTTCCAATTTACTATGTTAGCAGGACTCTAGGTGAGGCCGAAACTAGGTACCCTCACCTAGAAAAATTGGCACTCTCTTTGCTAAGTGCTTCTAGGAAACTGAAACCATATTTTCGTTGTCATTCTATATGTGATGTGACTACTAACCCATTGCAAAATATTATGCATAAACCCGAGCTCTCAGGGAGTTTGGCCAAATGAGCTGTGAAAATCAGCGGGTAAAATATTGAATATTGGCCCCGAACAGCCATTAAATCTCAAATTTTGGAAGACTTCGTGGCCAACTTTACACCGGCCCTAATCTCCGAGGTCAAAAAAGAGTTATTGTTTAACTCGGGGATCTGGACCCTATTTACAGATGGTACCTCGAACGTAAAAGGTTCCGGACTTGGCATCGCATTGAAGCCACCAAAAGGTAATGTGGTTAGACAGTCTATTAGAACTGTGAAATTGACTAACAACGAGGTCGAATATGAGGCTACGATTGCAGGTCGCCAAAAGCTTGGGGGCGGAGGTGATCGAAGCTAAGTGTGACTCCCGCCTCATGGTGAACCAAGTTAATGGAACATTAGAGGTCGTAGAAGAACGAATACAAAGTTGCAAGTGACGTTATATCCGTTCAAGGGGTGGACTTTGCAACACGTACCTCGGGATCAAAACAGCAAAGTTGATGCCCTTGCTAACTAAGGATCGTCGGTCGAGGACGACGAGCTCAACTCGGGGGCAGTCGTATAACTCATGAGATCGGTAGTGGAAGAAGGCCATGCCGAGATAAACTCAACAAGCTTAACTTGGGATTGGATAGACAAATATATAGAATATTTGAAGGTCGGAAAACTACCCTCAGATCCAAAAGGTTCCAGGGCCCTGCGTATTATGGCAGCCTGGTTTAGCTTGTCTGAAGATGTAACCCTTCTCAAAAGAATATTCGATGGCCCACTAGCAATATGTCTAGGACTAGGAGATACCAAGTAAATTCTCAGGAAGTTCACAAGGGCACCTGTGGAAATCATTCAGGCGCTGAATCATTGGTTTAAAAGGTGGTCAGAGCCGGCTATTAGTGGATCGATATAGTAAAGGATGCAAAGGAGTTCGTACAAAAATGTGATGAAGACAAAGACATGCTCAAATGATTCACCAACCGGGAGAGCTGCTGCATTTGGTCTTGTCACCATGGTCGTTCATGAAGTGGGGAATGGACATCGTTGGCCCCCTTCCATGGGCACTCGGTAAGGCTCAATTTATATTGTTTATGACTGACCATTTTTCTAAGTGGGTGGAAGCCTAGGCATATGAGAAGGTGAGGAAGAAGGAAGTCATTGATTTCATTTGGGACCATATCATATGCCGGTTCGGCATGCCGGCCAAGATCGTGCGTGAAAAAGGGAAACAATTCATCGACAACAAAGTGACAAAGTTTCTCGAAGACCATAAGATCAAAAGGATCCAATCAACACCTTATCACCTAGTGGGAACGGAAAAGCTAAATCGACCAACAAGCCATACTCCAAAACCTCAAAAAGAGGTTAACCGACTCCAAAGGAAAGTGGAAGGAAATCCTACCCGAAGTCCTATGGGCATACCGTACAACTTCGAAGTCCCGTATCGGCGCCACCCCATTCTTATTGGTTTACGGCCCCGAAGCTCTAATATCGGTTGAAGTCAGAGAACCAAGTATCATATTTTGATATGCAATAAAGGAATCGAATGACGAGGCCATGAGTACAAGCTTGGAGCTATTAGATGAAAGGCACGAAGCCGCCCTTGTCTGGTTGGCCGCCCAAAAATAGCAGATTGAGAGATATTACAATCGAAGGGACAACCTTTGACACTTCAATATCGGGTACTTAGTACTAAGAAAGGTCACATTGAGCACCCAGAACCCGAACGAAGGAAAGTTGGGGTCGAATTGGGAAGGGCCGTATCAATTCTCGAGATCACCGAAAAGGATTGTGCAAACTCGGGGCAATGAACGATGAAAGGCTACCGAATAACTGGAACATAGCTCACTTGAAGTGATATTACTGCTAAGATATAACCCCATTTATTCCTTTTTCTTATTCTTTAACTAACACTTGCAGGTAACCAACAAGGAATGGTGCAATTTTTAGGTCTAAAAGCACGCGCTGCACTCTTTTTTCCTTGAATCGGTTTTGTCCCAAATGGGTTTTTTGGCATGATTTTTAATAAGGCAATAGTGGATCGTGCTAACTTAAAATCGAAGGTCGATCATGAATCAATGTCAAAGATCACATCAATAGTATATGAGGCTTCTCTACTATCAACTTCAGACACTAGGGGCATTACCCTCGATAACGACTTTAGCAAGGACAAAGACTTTGTGATTGAACAATCTTGACTCGGTCGATAGGATTTACTGTAAGGGTCAAGCAATCAAATGAACCGTACCTGCATAGAATACTTGAGACCTAGCACAAAGCATGTACATATGTATAACTATTATGCACAAGAATAAAAAAGAAATCTTTTCCTTATGGATAAATATTTTGTCTTTTAAAAAATTTCTTGCATTTCTTAAGGAATTTCCTACATCCGATCCCCTAAAGGTATCGAGCCCAAGGGCTACCTTAATCTGAGTTTGAATAATCACTCTCACTTAGGGACTACTGTGCGAAAACAAACTCGGACGATTCGAGCTATCAGGGCTCGGGGGCACAAGACCTATTAGAAAATGCCTGAATTTTAAAAGCTACGGCCATCCCCACTTGGGGACTGTTATCTTAGGCAAGGCCGAATAACTTGGGATATCGAGCCCACTGGGCAATGATATAGGCTATATAGATGATATTTACACCTTATTATTACCATGCTTTATTGTTGTTTTATAGGCGAATTGATAACAAAATGCTCTAATTGGTGTTCTTTTGCTTTACAGGGAATAATCTAAGTGAGGAAGCAATATGGAGTGTTATGGAGTCAATAATGTCAATAAAATGCCGAATCAAGAAGTGCCCGAGCATAAAGAAACAAAAAATGGACTGAGATGAAATTCACCGTGACCATGGTGGAACCGCGGTTGAACCGCGGCAGACAATTACGCGAGGCAGAATGTTCAGCCTTCACCGCGGTCGCGTCGTGGTCTTGCCTCGGACGCGGTGAACTATTTAATTGCCAGAAAATTGGGGACCAAAGTGTAATTCGGGGAAAACTTGTTCCAAACCCTTATAAACTTTAGAAGCTCGCCTAAGACATGATTAAGCTTATTTTTAGACTACTTTGGAGGCAAGAACAAGTATGAGAAGATCAACCAAACATTAGAGTTTTTCTGTCTCCTTTTAATTCTTGCAATTATACATTATGAACAACTTTATAGTTTTATATTATTTTGTTATGAGTAGCTAAACAATTATCTAGGGTTGATGGAACCAATTATTGGTTGAAGTTTTGACTCAACTTGTTATAATTGAGCCAGATTTATTATATGATTATTCAACTACGTTTTGTATGGTGATTAATTGAATGGTCCCTTGATTAATCGTGTCTAATTACCTCCTATTGCTTGAGAAAGAATATTAGGTTGGACTGCTGTTGAACAACATCACTTTTGGGGTAATTGAAGAGATTCATTACTTGAACTTAAAAGTGGATTTAGAGATAACGAAACTTTGGTGGGATAAATTAGAGCTGCACATAGTGTCAGCTAGAGTAGTTTGAGAGAATGCTCTAGTAAATTATCGTAGTTAATCGAGAGATAATTACGATAACCCATAGCTCTTAATCCTCATAGAGTATTATGGCGAGATTATAGTGAAAGAGTCAAGACCTAAAATAGCAATTGGGGAAATCACTGCCCTAGACCTTTTTACTATTGAATTATCTTTAACCTAGCATATTATTATTTCTAATATTATTTGAAGTAGTTAATAAAAAAATCCAAGATTGATTGAGTTGATAATAGCATTGCCTAAAAGTTGTAATAGATAGGTTAGTTCCCTGAGGATTCGACTCTGGACTTAAAACTGGATTATATTTGCAACGATCACTTTGTCTTTTAGAAGGCATAGTTGGGCGTGATCAAGTTTTGGCGCCCTTGCCGGGGAACTAACAGTGTTATTTATTACAACTTAGAAGTAGTGCTAGAATTATTAGTTTAAATCAATTTTCAATGGTGTTAAACAATCTTTTCATTGAAATTCTCACGTTTGAACTCTTGTGGAAGTATGCCTAGAAATTCTTTGAGGACTGGAGAACTGCTAGAAGGACTCTCAGACCCCGAAAAAACATTTAGGGCATTGAACCGTGCCGACAAAAGGATCCAACAATCACAACAACCACACCAGCTTGAATTTGACATGGGTGACGTAGAAAACATCAAGGGAAACATCAGGGATGCTCCAGCTACCCCAAACGTCAGAGTAATGGCACCTTTTATGCCAGAAGCTGCACTTTATGATTGGGCACAGCCTACAACTGATAACCTAGCTACTGCCATAGTTGTGCCCCCAATTCAAGCGGAGACATTCCAGATCACCAACAACATGCTCCATTTTCTACAGAATAAGGATTCTCCAAGTCACACATTGAAGACCCTCAACAACACTTGAAAAAAAATTGTCGGTTTGTGTGACCCAAAGGCAGCCTAATGCAACCCTGGAAGTTATCAAGCTATTATTGTTCCTGTTATATGTGACTGGGGAAGCTCAGACTTGGTTGAATTCCCTCCCTATAAATACCATTGTCACATAGGAGGAATTAGTCAAGCAGTTCCTGAATAAGTTTTATCCGCCCAATAAGACTGCAAGGCAGATTGATGAAATATTGCAGTACAAGCAGCAGCCAACTAAGACCTTGTAGGAAACTTGGGAAAGTTCAAAGAGATGCTAGTGAAGTGGTATTCCAGACAAGATGCTTGGCCAAAGGTTCTACATGGGGTTAGCTGATAATCTAAAGGCCAATGTGGATGCTTCAGTTGGAGGTGCATTTTGAGTAAGACAATCACCGAGTGCAAAGTCCTTCTTGACAAGATATCCCAGAATTCGGGGTGGATGACTAGAGGTACAACACTGGAACCCATAGTGCATTCAGTTCCTCTAGACCCAAATAATTCGCATGCATAGAACATAGCCACACTCATGACTCAGATGAGTATATTGACAAAGAAGATTAATGATATGGGTACAAAGCAGGTGCATATTGTTGACACAACAAATGGAGGATTGTGTACACCCTGTGTTAATAAGTCTTATATGTGTTCATGGAGTGGAGAAGGTGGCAATCAAGGGGTAAGAGAAGATATGAATTATGTCAAAACTTTGGGGGTTAAAGACAAGGATGACAACAGTGGATACCAGTACCAAATCAGCAATACAGACCAAACATGCCACAACCTGGAGGTATGCAATCCCAAGGCCAAATGGTGCCAGTACCATATCAGAGACAACAAGGCTATCCACATCAAAATCAACAACAGTTGACATATTAGCCACCTCCTCAGCAACAAGATAACAACATGGTGGAGATCAGAGGTATGCTTCAACAACTCATTGGAACAAATGGTAAGATGCATGAAAAGTTGGCAGTACATGATTCAGCTATAAAGAACTTTGGAACTCAGTTGGGTCAGCTGTCTATGGCTTTAAACAATCGCCCCTAGGGAACATTGCCAGTGGATACGAATATTAACCCCAAGGAGCAAAACCCAAATCAGTTGATGGAACTAAGTCTCCGAATGGGAGAGATTTAGATAGAGAGTAGGAGATTGCACAAGCCAGCAAAAAGACTATGTTAGCCACTCCAGTTCCATTAGAGATAGATGAACCAGCAAAACCTATTGAAGTGGTGGTTGAACAGGGTCAGGATGAAAAGGGTAAGGCTAAGGTGAGTGAACAAGCTATAGAACATGTGGTACCTCTTGTGTCACAGAACCCCAATAGAGAGAAGCCATCAAACAGTTGATAAAGGGTGATACCTACACCATTCCCTCAGACACTGGTAAAACAAAAGAAGGAAGATCAATATAGGGAGATGTCAGGCTATGCAAAGATGATGAAAGATCTAATGTCATGGAAGTTTGATTTCCATGACCTGTCTATAGTAACTCTGACTCAGACATGCAGTGCAGTAGTGACAAGACCCATGGCTCAAAAGATGTCTGACCCAGGTAGCTTTACTATTCCGTGCACCATTGGAAGTTATGCCTTTGCAAAGGCATTATATGACTTAGGAGCCAGCACTTAGGAGCCAGCATAAATTTGATGCCTCTGGCTATATACACCAAACTGGGCATTAGCAGAGCTAGACCAACTTTGATGTTGTTGCAACTAGCTGACCGCATGGTTAAAAGGCCAACTGGGATTCTTCATGATGTGTTAGTACAAGTGGGGAAGTTTGTATTCCATGCAGACTTTGTTATTCTTGATTTTCAGGTAGATAAGGAGATACCTATCATTTTAGGGAGGCCATTCTTAGCCACTGGGAAGGCACTGATTGATTGTAAAATTAGGGAATTAAAAATGAGGCTGAACGATGAAGAAGCCATATTCAACGTTCAGCAATCCATGAGAAAACCCAGTGAATATGCTAATTGCTCCCTAGTGGAGGCAGTATATATGATCCTACACGAAGATGATTTGACCCTGACTGCTAAAAATCCATTGGAGGCTTGCCTGACAAATTTAGAGGAGATGGATGGTGAAGGGTTGGCCGAGTGGGTCATGGCACTTGAAGGCAAAGGATTCTGGAAAAGGGAACCTCAGTTCGAGTCCCTTGAGTTAGAAAAAAGGGCTACACCTCCAGAAAAACCATCAGTAGAGGAACTACCCAAGCTAGAGTTGAACCCACTCCCAGCATACCTCATGTACGTTTTCTTAGGGCCTGATTCTACTTTTACTGTTAATATATCATCTGGTTTGCTAGATGTGCAGGTAGAGCAGCTCCTACAAGTACTACAGGAATGTAAGAGTGTCATTGGTTAGACCATGGTAGACATAAAGAGTATTAGCCCAGCCTTCTCTATACACAAGATTCTCTTGGAAGAAGGGCACAAACCTTCCAAAGAACATCAATGAAGGATGAACCCGAATATGAAAGAGGTGGTGAAGAAGGAAGTGATCAAATGGTTAGATGCGGGAATCATCTTCCCCATCTCTGACAGCAATTGGGTCAGCCCTATTCAATGTGTGCCGAAAAAGGGGGAATAACGGTCGTACAAAATGAGAACAACGAGTTGATCTCGACTCGTACAGTCACGGAATGGCAGATTTGCATGGATTACCGAAAATTAAACACAGCCACCAGGAAGGACCACTTTCCCCTCCCACTCATTGACCAAATGTTGGACAGGCTGGCCGGACGATCGCACTTTTATTTCTTAGATGGATATTTGGGGTACAATCAAATCTTAATATCCCTCGAAGACAGAGAGAAAACATCCTTCACTTCTTCGTATGGCATCTTCACCTTTTAGAGAATGCCTTTTGGGCTTTGCAATGTACCGGCGACATTTCAATGGTGTATGTTAGTCATTTCACAGACATGGTGGAGGACATTATGGAGGTTTTCATGGATGATTTCTCCGTGGTGGGGAATTCATTCGAGGACTGTCTTCACAACTTAAAAAGAGTGCTCAAAAGATGTGTAGAGACAAATTTAGTGCTGAACTGGGAGAAGTGCCATTTTATGGTACAAGAAGTGATATTCTTGGGGCATCGAGTGTCCAGTAAGGGAATTGAGGTTGACCATGCTAAGGTTGACATGATTGAGAAGTTGCCACCGCCTACTTCAGTCAAGGCGTTGAGAAGTTTCCTTAGGCATGCCGGGTTCTACAGGGTTGCACCCGATTTACTATGCAAGCAAAATGCTAAGCGGTGTACAACTCAATTACACCGTGACAGAAAAGGAGATGTTGGCTGTTATTTTTGCATTCGGCAAATTCAGGTCATACCTGATTGGCTCAAAAGTAATTGTTTACACTGACCATGCAACAATTAGGTACCTGATAGAAAAAAAAGAGTCAAAGCCAAGCTTGATTCGCTGGGTTATTCTGTTACAAGAATTTGATCTAGAGATACGTGACAGAAAAGGGATAGAGAACCAAGTGGTTGACCACCTCTCAAGGTTGGAAGGAGCTGAAAAGAAGGTAGATGTTGAGGATATAACAGAGACATTCCCGGATAAACAGTTACTAGCAATGACAATACAGGAGGCATCGTGGTATGCTGACATTGCTAATTATTTAGCAAGGGGTATTGTACCTCATGAACTCTCCTCAATTCAAAAGAAAAAAGTTCTTTTATGATTGTCGGTCTTATTATTGGGATGAACCTCTGTTGTTTAAAATCTGTGTAGATAACATGATCCAGCGGTGTATATTCAAGAAGATCAAAATACTATTTTGCAGGCTAGCCATCCTTTACCATATGGTGGACATTTTGGAGGAATTCGGACAGCAGCTAAGGTGTTGGAGTCGGGTTTGTATTGGCCAACTCTGTTCAAGGATGCCCATGCTTGGGTCAAAAGTTGCGATGAATGCCAAAGGACAGGCAACATATCTCATAGACATGAGATGCCAATGACCACAATTCAAGAGGTGGAGGTTTTTGACATGTGGGGGATCGACTTCATGGGGACATTTGTCAGCTCGTATAGTAACAAGTACATATTGGTAGCAGTTGACTATGTCTCCAAGTGGGTCGAAGCAGTGGATTTCCCGACCAATGATGCTAAAGGGATAACAGGCTTTTTGAAGAAGAACATTTTCACATGTTTTGGCACCCCAATAGCTATACTTAGTGATGGTGGAACACATATATGCAATAGAGCGTTTGCAAGGCTATTTGAAAAGTATAGAGTTTGTCATAAGGTGACCACCCCGTACCACCTACAGTCGAGCGGGCAAGTTGAAGTGTCCAACAGGGAGATTAAAAGTGTCCTTACAAAAACAGTGAATGCAACAAGGACGAATTGGGCAAGAAAGCTGGATGATGCATTGTGGGCATACCGCACAGCCTTCAAAACTCCAATTGGTATGTCACCGTACAAGTTGGTGTTTGGAAAGGCATTCTACCTCCAGGTAGAGCTTGAGCACAAAGCACTTTGGGCATTGTGGCAGTTGAACTTAGTCATGGAGACAGCAGGCACTAACAGAGTCACTAGGTTATATAAGCTAGAGGAATTCAGGTGCCAGGCATTCGAGAGTGAAAGATTATACAAAGAACGGATGAAACTGATGCATGACAAGCACATCGTGGACCGAAACTTCAAATTCGGAGAGCTAGTATTGTTATACAACACCAGATTGAGATTATTTTCGGGTAAGTTAAAGTCCCGATGGTCAGGACCCTTCAGAGTGGTGAAAATGTTCCCAAGTGGAGCCGTTGAGATTGAATCAAATGATGGGATGAATAAGTTCACAGTGAATGGTCAAAGGTTGAAACATTACCTTGGAATGGCAAATGAGAAAGGGGACAGAGAGATATTAATGTTGGAATAACCCCAGTACGTGAATGAGGAGTGATGCTCTGACCCTGCGTCGTGCCGCGACGTTAAATCAGGCGTTGCGTGGGAGGCAACCCACAATTGTTGTGTTTCATTCGTGTATGTAACCATGATAAAAAAAAAATTGGGCAACACCGCGACCGCGGCGTGACCATGGCAGGACCGCGGTGAGAGGCGAGTATTCTGCCTCAAAATTGTCTAACCCACCATGACCGCGGTGGGACCACGACAAGACCGCGATGAGACGGAAGTATTCTGTCTCGTATTGTTAACCCACCGTGGCTCGACCACGATGAAGCATAAAAACTCGCCGCCCAGGTAAGTATTTCGAATTAATTTTTATTTATTTTATTTTCAACCCCCCCCCCCCCCC
>MU734407.1:23406-60205 GCA_026770625.1 Nicotiana glauca
TTTATTTCCCAAAACAACCGTCCACCCCAATCATTCCCCCAATTCATCTCTCTCTCTGAATCCTAACCTCCCAAAACCTTCCTCTCTTCTTCTTCACTCATCCTACTTCCCCCATCTCTATTCCTCTCACTCTCTCCCCCATCAAGGTATGTCACTCCCCCTACCTTTCCCTTTGTGTTTTGTTACATGTTGTATGCTAGCTTAGTGTTTTTAATTGTGTAATAATTTAGTAGATTTTTGTTTTTTTTCTTTTTAATTTTGTTTTTATAGTCACTTGTGAAGGGGTTATGTATATAATATGGTGGAGAGGTATATATTTGTAGGTGTTAAACTAATTGTTGTGGGGTGTAATGGTGTAATACAACTTGTGATTTGGGGGAAACATTTAAGTATCCATATAGGTTATATGTGTGAGGAATTTTCTTGCTCACAAGGTGTTTGGGGAATTGCCCCAACAGAGTTATAAGGGCTAATGTGACATGGTTGTGGTAAAGTCTGAGTAATCACCCATAGTTCACACATCTCACACCCTCAGGCGTTTCTCTGTTTGACAGGTAAAATGAATCCATCTAGGAAGAGACGTAACATCGGATCCTCCGCTAGTGGATCGGGAAGCTCCTAGAGAGATAGGAGTCGAGCTAGTGCGCCACAATTTGACCGCACTAGGTTTGTCTCCAAATCGGTGGAGGACAGGTACAATACAAAGGCAGCTGAGAAATTGTTACATGAGGTGCATATCAGTCGAGAAGCCTTAGAGGTGGAATGGCCGAATATTTTTAATATGTTGAGGAGGTGTCAGTTGGACATCTTCTTTGAACAACCGGAGGGGGCCAATGTTCAAATGGTAAGGGAATTCTATGCTAACTGCCCGAAACATGAGAATGGGGTTGTTACTGTATGCAATACCCAGGTAAATGCGTCCATCGAGGCTATCCGCAGGGTGTACCGGCTGCCAATGCTCAAGGGGAATCTAATATTTATTGTACTTATAGCCGAACAAGTGCCTTGTGGGTGAATCTTCTTGAGACTATCTATGTGCCAGACAGAGAATATATATGGATAAAGCCGGATCACACTTAACTCCCAGTCTCTCAATTGGGAGGCTAAGTGTTGGCTCATAATTATCAACAATCGGTTGTTGCCCTCCAGCAATACGACCGATGTCAATCAACCACGAGCAGCAACGATCTACTATTTTATGGCCCACAGGGATTTTGATGTGGCCCAGCTCCTTCATGACGAGATGTTCATTAGATCACCTGAGTTACTCAAAGTCTTCTACTTCCCTTCTCTAGTCATCAAGTTGTGCCGTCTTGCTAGAGTCCCTGAAAACCTTAGAGTTGATGGGAAATTTCCACTGAAAGCCCCGTTCCTGGCAAGAAAAATTAGAATTGGGATAGAGTCGGTGGTGAATGTTGATGAATCGGATGATGAATCTGGTGATAATGATGCTAAGGCAGCTGAGGTCCCACCACCCATGAGAGTTGAAGAGGCGGGCACATCACAACCCCGCCTGACAGCCCTGGAGCGGGAAATGGCTGGTCTCCGCACTTCTGTCACAGACTTGGGCACCAGAGTTGACACTCTGACCACTCAACAGGCAAAGTCGGAGAAGAAGATTATGGGGTGGCTTCGAGTGCTAGGACGAGCATGTCACCTCGATCCTGGCATCGTCTCTAATCAGGATTGATCTTCGGGGAAGTCCCCCTTCCTTACTATGATCTTTATTTGTTGACATAGGAACATGCCATATTTTTAAGTGTGGGGTGGGGGATGGCTGTTGTTGTATGATGTTGTTGTAAATAGATTGTGTAGCTTTGTATGATGTGGCTTTATTTTTGTTTGATTGGTATGGTAGGGTCATGTAATTAACTTCGACTTGACCCAAAGACGGACATCTTTCGACAGGTCTCTTGAGGGACATGAGTCGAACAAAAAAAAGAATATAAGGACTCTTCCTGATGACGGATAATTGAGACAGTTCTTGAGGGAAGTTAGTCTAGAGAAAATACCAAAAAGATTTTTTTATTTTTTTTATTTTTAGGTAGTGTAGTAACTCCTCCTTGGTTTTTCTTTGGGACGCGGTTTTTTTCCAAGGGTTTAGCTTGAACCGTGTGTAGGTAGTTTTTGTTTATTTTGTTTTTAGTTTTAGTTAGCATTTATGGGCTACGAGCTGAAATAGAAAGAGAATCCCTTGGCGTTAATACACATGAACACAATCGACACTAGAGTGTAACGCCTAGTCTTAATGGTTGACTCTTGCTAAAGTGCCTTAAATTTGTATGTTTGTAGCTGACTTGAACACTCGAAAGAGAATGTCTTGATAAATCAATCGAAAGTGAGTCATATGCCATGTGTGTGTGAGCTATACTGTATTCTATGTTTTACATTTGATGCCTAGAACTTGCCCTGTGTGTTTGCAAAGCGAAATAGTAGCTTCATTCAGTCTTAGAAGTGATATAGGCATTTCTTTGTTAAGCCATATATATAACGTAAACCCACCTGAATATAATACATCGTAGTTAACCCTGGTGAGCCTATAAGCTTGTTTCTTTGGCAACCACATTGCGAACCTTACCCGATTGTTTGAATAGCCTTCTGTTTGAACCCTTTTACCTCCCATGAGCACTTGAATGACCTTGACATATGCAAAAGTTAAAGTGTGGGGTGGTGGTTTAGTTTTGAGTGGAGCCAATGAAATAGAGAAAAGGTGAAGTTTTGAAGAATAAAAGAAGAAGCGCCACAAAAAAAATTGTGAATAAATGTAGTAGTTGATAAGTGGTAGCTTGATACAAATGCACCTAAAGGAATGGGATGTTATAAATAAATTGTGGGGAATGTCTATTTGACATAAGAATGATATGGAATGGTAATGTGTTTTGTATTAAAAGTGCTTAGGGAGGTTAGTCACTATATCCAAATATATCCTACACATCCCTTAGCCTACATTACAAACAAATGAAGTCCTAATTGATCTTAGACTGGATAGGCTCGATTAGTAGAGTATTACACTACGGGCAAGCCTATGGTGCATCTTTATGGCATGTGAATGTTCTTTTGGAGAGTGAGCGATTTTTGTCCATCTGAGTTCCTAATTGTTTTTAACCACATTAATTGTGGAACTACTGTGTGATGTGAGGGCATGCGATTCACAAAGAAAAGATAAGTTTGACTTCTATATAGAGTAGTTTGAGTAAGTGTGAATATTGCATGGTATGAGATATTCGACTTCTGAGGCAAAGGTTGTTCACTACTAGGTGCAACTTTGCTAAATTGTTCAAGGTATGATTCGTTTAGGGAAAAGCTTAGGGAAGGAACTTTGATAGAGTGCAGTGGATTGCTAGAGGACTAGCAATGATTTAAGTATAGGGTATTGATATTAGGATATATAGATGATATTTACACCTTAATATTACCATGATTTATTGTTGTTATATAGGTGAATTGATAACAAAATGCTCTAATTGGTGTTCTTTTGCTTTGCAGGGAATAATCTAAGTGAGGAAGCACTACGGAGTATTTTGGAGTCAATAATGTGAAGAAAACGCCCAATCAAGAAGCAACCAAGCATAAAGAAGCAAAAAATGGACTTAGGTGAAATCCACCGTGACCGCAGTTGAACCGCGGTAGACAATTACGTGAGGCAGAATGTTCAGCCTTCACCGCAGTCACGTCGCGGTCTTGCCATGGCCGCGGTGAACTGTTCAATTGCCAGAAAATTGGGGACCAAAGTGTAATTTGGGAAAAACTTGTTCCAAACCCTTATAAACTTTAGAAGCTCGCCCAAGACATGATTAAGCTTGTTTCTAGACTACTTTGGAGGCAAGAACAAGTGTGAGAAGATCAACCAAACATTAGAGTTTTTATATCTCTTTTTAATTCTTGCAATTATAATTACAACTTTGTAGTTTTATCTTATTTTGTTATGAGTAGCTAAACAATTATCTAGGTTTGATGGAACCAATTGTTGGTTGAATTTTTGACTCAACTTGTTATAATCGAGCTGGATTTATTATATAATTGTTTAACTACATTTTGTATGGTGATTAATTGAATGGGCCCTTGATTAATCGTGTCTAATTACCTCATATTGCTTGAGAAAGACTATTAGGTTAGACTGCTGTTGAACAACATCACTTTTGGGGTAATTGAAGAGATTCATTACTTGAACTTAAAAGTGGATTTAGAGATAACGAAGCTTTGGTGGGATAAATTAGAGCTGCACATAGTGTCAGCTAGAGTAGTTTGACAGAAAGCTCTAGTAAATTATCGTAGTTGATCGAGAGATAATTACGATAACCCATAGCTCTTAATCCGCATAGAGTATTACGGCGAGATTATAGCGAAAGAATCAAGACCTAAACTAGCAATTGGGAAAATCACTGCCCTATACCTTTTTACCATTGAATTATCTTTAATCAAGCATATTGTTATTTCTAATATTATTTGAAGTAGTTAATCAAAAACCCAAGATTGATTGATAAAAATCTTGCATCTAGAAATTGGTTGAGTTGATAATAGCATTGCCGAAGAGTTGTAATAGATAAGTTATTTCCCTGAGGATTCGACTCCGGACTTAAAACCGGATTATATTTGTAATGGCCGTTTTGTCTTTTAGAAGGCATAGTTAGGCGTGATCAGCCAACACCTGCACTAAAAAGGCTACGACCATATTAAAATAGCTTGGAGACATTCGAGACCCGTAACAAAAACAACAAGGCCTTAAAATTTCTTAACCGGTTATAAAAGGCTACCCTCGGCAAACTATAATCTTAAAAACTATAAGTACTTTAGGGAAAAATTCCGGTCACACCAAACCCCCACGATGCCTTAAAACAAAATAATGTTGAAAGCAAGACTTGTTCGAACCTCTGAACGAAACGTAACTACTTCATGCTAAGCCATTTCTTTGCAAATATAAATGACAAAGCAAAGGAAAAAAATCAGAAATATATATATATAGATTTTTATAAGGGCCATAACGGCCTCGATACAAATTTTTACAAAGGCCAAACGGCCTCAATCAAAAAGCAAAAAACATAAAATATCTAAAAAGAGCCTAAGTGGCCTAATCTTCGCCGGGGGCCGCATCATCACTTTTGGGGTCTCCTTCACCCTCGGACTCGCCCAAATCTCCATATTGTTCATCGTCTTCATGATAGGACAATATTTTTGTTTCGACTACGAGCTCCTTAGCACTCTCAGTCTCAGCTGATAAGTCACAACCCTGAGCATGAATTTCCTCGAGGGCCTCCCTTTGATATTGCCGTTTCGCGTACTCGATGATATTCTTTGCTCTAACCTGAGCTGCCTCGACAACAGCCTTATAAATGGACACCATCTCATTGACATTGACTTTAACCACCTTGGCCTCTAACTTGGCCGTCTCAAGTTCCTTTGCCAAACTTTCTCGATCAGAGACGACCGAATTTAGCTGAGACTGGAGCTCATCGATCTTTTTAGCCTGCACCAAGGCCTTCTCTTTTACAGCTCGAAGCTGGACCTTAGCCGAAGCCAATTGTGCCAGGGCAGTCTCCTTTTCCAAGGCCAAGTGATCCATGTTTCTTTTCCAACTTTGGCCTCGGCCTTTACTGCATCCACCTCTTCCTGGAGTTGATCATCTTATCAAGCTTCTTTTGGACCTACGGGTTCGGTCCATTAGTCACTTCTGTCCGACTCATCATCACTAACCTTAAATACTCTTCTTACCTGCTCAATAAGGTCGGCATTCTACTCCTGATCCACCTCCAGCTCAGCTCGGAGGCTCTTAGCCTCCCCTTCACTTTGCTCGCTGAGAGGTTTATAAGCATCCCTCTTCTTAGTGAGCCCTCGAATCTCGGTTTCATATTGGTTTAACTCTTCCTAATACTGGAGAAAAGTCTCATGGTAAAGCACCGAGGCCTACAAACACAAAGAGAAAGGTTATGATCATCTATAAATTATCTAAGTACAAACTAGAAATCATCAAGAGGTATCTGAAGTTACCTGGTTTTGCGTCTATTGAGATTCATTGAATTGGAAGGGCGTTTCCACCTTATTCATCATGACTTGGTACTCCTCAGTAGCTAAGAACCGAAGGTAATTGGCCACCCCTATAGGGGCAGAAAGGACTCAGGCATCCTCTGGAATCGATATAATAATTGATCGCTTCTGGTCAGGATCCACGCTTGGAGCTAGGAAGTGGTTGAATAATTTTGGGCTTGAGGAAGGCCCGCTTATTCCCGAAGATGGACTCTTTCTTGGAACCTCTAAGTTACCCAATCCGGTGATGTCCTCCGTGGAGGTAGAATTCATGCCATCGAAAAATCGCGGAATGGGTCATCCGCTCCATGGCCCCCCTCATTAGGGCAAGGTTTCACTGCCTGAGCCTCGTTAATCATAGACTCAGTGAACGAAGGCGACTCGGTGATGTCTATCACACTGAGTACATCCTTCGGGGGCAATACCCTCATTTCGGGAAGCCTCAACCATGGCCTCCACATTGTCCTCGACCACGGTCTCCACACTGTCCCCTACCACGGTCTCCGTACTGGCCCCGACCACGGTCTCCACGTTAGCCTCGACCATGACCTCCTCATCGGCCTCCCTGGATCGAGGTAGATCGACCTCACCTCTCTCTGATTCGGAAGCCCCTCGTCCCTTGAACTGTGACCGCATGCGAGCCACCAATTCAGAGGCTTCTTCTTCTTCTTCTCCTTCAAATTCGTCCCTCAACCGATAAAGTGAATCTGAAGGTGGGGCTCGAGTGTTGGTACCTTCTTTACGCTTGCACACCAACTTTCTTTTTATTTTCTTCCTCTCCGAGCTCGGAGAACTCAGAGCCCTCTTTCTTTTATTCTCATCACCCTGTCTTAGAGTAGGGGACTCGTCTGGGCTATCCTCGTTACCGGATGGAGGCCTCATTGTGACATCCTTTAAAAGACCTACAAAGAGAAACAAATTGAGTAAGAACTCAGCAGCACGAAGGAAACCCAAGTGTTGTCTACTCAAAGAAAGGAATATCATCGTAAGAACGGGCTTCCCACTAGCCTTTTGAAAGTTCGTGCCATCGCATGTGTAATATGGCTTTTGCTAGACAATGACCTCGACCCGCTCTTGAAATCGAGGGACTACGTTCAGGACCCAAGCAACAGCTGCATCGCCACCAAACACCGATAAGAAAAAAGGAAAAGAGAGTGAAAAATAAAATTTTGGGAAAAACAAAACTTTACTCACTTTTTGTGTTCCACTTCTCGGGGAACGGCATGTACTCAACTGGAATCAAGTCTGAGGTCCTCACTCGGATGAATTGGCCTAGCCAACCTCGATCCCGATCTTCGTCGATGCTCAAGAACAAGACTTTACTAGCCCGGCGTACAAGTTTAATCAGTCCCCTCCCCCTTCCTCCCCCCCCCCCAAAGAGTTGGGGATTGTATAGACTCATAAGGTGGTCGATAGTGAATGAGCATCCGTCAATCTTGCTCACAAAGAACCAAATAAGGATTAAGATTCTCTAGAATGAAGGGTGAATCCGACCATGGCACTTCTCATACATTTTGCAGAAATGGATAATTATAGGGTCCAACGGACCTAACATAAAGGGATAAGTGTAAACACTTAAGTATCGCTCAATGTGGGTAGTGATATCTTTATCGGGCCCGGGAACCACCACGTCTTTGCCTACCCAGTTGCAGTTATTTTTAACAGTGGGGAGAATTTCTTCAATGATCGACCAGATGTACCTCGAGACCTTCTCACCCCGGGCCGATATGGGTGAAGGTTTTTCAACCTTAAAATCGATGGTTACTTGTATTGGGGAAAATTAAGTTAACGTTTGATTTTAATTATGTGTTGACATGTCAAGACACGTGGATGAATAAAAACGTGACAACTGGCAGAGAGTATCTGAAGAGTTGTGGGCCTTAACAAGTACGGGCAAGAATACCAGAAGATAAGAAGGGAAGATTACTCATATCTCTTGATAATTTGAAGAGACGTCGGAAGAATGAACCTGGTTAGCAAAAAGTACATATACATATTATCTGTAATTAATGAGCATCAATGAGAGGAAACGTTATAGAATCTTCAAAAAATAGTTACGATTGTTAAAAATAATGTTACATTAATGTCATTAATTACTCATAATGACTCTATTATGAGGGGAAAGAAACGCAGTAATTAGAAAGAGCTATAAAAGGAGAGAAATAACATTTGTATGGGACACACTGATTATTGCTGAAATATACTTATTTACACTGCAGAAAATCTGTTTACTCTGTTATTCTATCAATATTAATTTCTCTTTTCTTGTTATTCAATCACCTCTTTATTCGATTATTAGTAACCCGAGTTCTTCTAAAAATTATGTTTTGACCGAAATTCTTATTTTCTGGTTAAACAAATTGGTTCTATTACCGGGAATCTGATAATCTACTTTCTAAATCGACTATTTCGCCAAGTCAATCATGTCGAATGTCAATGACAACCACCAAGGAGACCATCAACACCAGGAGAATTAGCAAGGCAATGGAACTCCGGTCCCTTCCCCACGAAACTCTCCTCGACAATCTCGAGAAGGAACTCTTGACGGATCTCAGTCAAAGATGAATGATCAGTTTGAGAATGATGAGGCTATTAATGAAGCTTTGAAAAAATTAATCACTCAACAGGTCAGCCATGCTCTAGAGGCTTTTGCTAACCAGCTGCTAGTTGTGCCAGCCAACACCTACTCCAAACAACAACACTTAAGAAAATTCTCGCTCGGGACTCGTTAACTCGGGTAGTGGAGGAACTCCTAGAGAATCTTGTGATGGAGGGTCAGGTAACCCAGTTAATTCTGATTTACAAAATTTAGTACTAACTTTGCAGAAGCAGCTCAAGGAGCAGAGCAATCGCATAGAGCAGATACCTGTAGTGATGCCCATAATTAAGGGAACAGATATGGATAAATATTCTCAACCTTGGAAGCCAAGTGCCGCTTCTTTACCAATCCCAGAGAAGTTCAAGATGCCCGATATTCCAAAATACGATGGGACGATTGATCCTCAGGATCACGTGACTGCATTCACGACCGGTGTAAAAGGAAACGACTTAACCAAGAAAGAAATTGAATCAGTACTTGTTAAAAAATTTGGAGAAACACTCACTAAGGTAGCATTAACATGGTATTCTCTTTTACTTGAAAATTCTTTTGATTCTTTTGTTAAGCTTGCAGATTCATTTATCAAGGCACATTCGGGAGCTCAAAATGTTGAAAAACTAATGGAGGAAATTTTTAAAATAAAACAAGGTGATACAGAGCTGCTCAAGGAATTCGTGGACAGATTTAAGCGCGAAAGGATGATGTTGCCACGTGTACCTGATAATTGGGCAGTTATGTCCTTCGCCAGTAATTTAAATGGAAAAAGTTCGAAAGCTACGAGGAGACTCAAAGAAAGTTTGCAGGAATTTCCAGCAACAACTTGGAATGATGTTTATAATAGATACAGTACGAAGCTGCGAATAGAAGAAGATACTATCATTCTTTATCGGAAAGATGAAAGGGTAGGTTCAAGACGGTCTGAAACTGAAAAAAGGCCCCGTAAAAATAGGTACGAACCTTACATGGGACCACTAGAAAGAGATTCACGTTCAAAATAGGAAAACCCAGGGTATGATTCTAGATCAAAAGACAGAGAGTCAGGATCGTCATCAAGGTTTGACAAGGAACGAAACATGCGGGATATGCGAGATGATGATAGAAGCTCGAAAGCAAAGATCGGAGGTTACAGTTTTAATGTTAGCACATTCGAGTTGGTGACTATTTTAAGAAGCATGGAAGACAAGGTACGGTGGCTAAAAGAAATGAGATCAAACCCAAATAGGAGAAATCCCGATTTTTCGTGTGAGTTGCACAATGATCATGGTCATAAAATGTCTGAATGCGGATTGTTGCAAGGTGAAGTAGAACATCTACTAAACAAGGGTATTTTACTGAATTATTTAGTGAAAAGGGGAAGCAAGCATATATGAAGAATAGGCAGGAATAGCCAAAACCTCCTTTGCCAAAAAGGACGTTTAATATCATCAGCGGTGGAGAAGAGATCAATAGTGTAATGTATATGGCAGCAAAGAAAATGTCTAAAATTACTGTTACCGGCAGAAACGAGTTCGACAAGTTTTGGAAGAGGAAAGTATTACATTTGAAGATGTCGATGCATATAGTGTGCTAACCCTGCATAATGATGTACTGGTAATATCTTTACTTGTACATGACACTAATATAAAATGAGTTTTGATTGACCCAGGTAGTTCCTTTAATATCATTCTTCTGAGAGTGGTAAATGAGATGCAAACTGATGATAAGCTGATACCTAAGGCTCATAACTTGTCTAGTTTTGAAAACTCGAGCGTCGTAACAAAAGGCGAGATAATACTCACCACATTTGCATAAGGAATAGTCAAAGACAGCAAATTTCAAGTAGTAGAAATGGATATGGTTTACAATATGATTCTTGGTAGACCATGGATTCATGAGATGGATGATGTTCCATATACTTTGCATCAAGTTATCAAATTCCCTTCGCAATGGGGGATACGAAAAATCCGTGGTGACCAACAAGCGTCTCAGAGCATTAATTATGTAACAGATTCAAGCGCAAAAAGCAAAGAAAAATAGTAATCACAGAACCCAGTTGAGGATGCTGCAATGCAAGCCTCAACTAAGCATGGGTGAACAGATGTAGACTCGAGGCCTGATACCATCCAAGAACCAGAAGAAAATAAAAACATCAAAACAACGATTGAGGAATTGGAAGCTGTAGTACTATTTGCACCCTGGCCTATCAGGAAAGTCTATATCGGGACCAACCTAAGCCAACAAATGAAAGGTAAGTTGACTGAATTTTTAAAAACTAACGTAGATTGTTTTGCCTGGTCCCATTTCGATATGAAATGTATACCTCCGGAAGTGATGACCCACAAATTAAACGAAGATCCATCATACTCACATGTCAAACAAAAGAAAAGAAAGCAAGGATCTTTCAAAAATCAGGTGATTGAAGATGAGGTGCAAAAACTTTTAAAAATTAGGTCCATCCGCGAGGTAAAGTATCCGAATTGGTTAGCTAATACTGTAGTGGTACCTAAAAAATGGTAAGTGGCGAGTTTGTGTAGACTATACTGACATAAATAAAGCTTGTCCTAAAGATTATTTTCCATTACCGCGTATAGATCAACTAATTGATACTACTGCAGGATTAATTATTGAGCTTTTTAGATGCCTACTCAGGGTATAATCAGATAAAAATGGATCCTATAGATAAAGAAAAGACTTTGTTTATAACAGACATGGGGACTTACTGTTACAAGGTAATGTCATTCGATCTCAAGAATGTTAGGGCCACATATCAAAGGTTGGTGACTAAAATGTTTCAAGAATATCTAGGGAAAACCATGGAGGTTTATATTGATGATATGCTGGTCAAGTCACAAGAAGCATGGAATCATATTCAACAATTGTTTGACACATTTCATATTCTTCATAAATTTAACATGAAATTAAATCCTGAGAAATGCGCGTTTGGAGTTTCATCAGGTAAGTTCTTGGGATTTCTTATTTCTAACCGTGGCATTGAAGTAAATCCCGCACAGATTAAAGCTATTGAGGAAATTTTGGATATACTGACGAGTAAAAAAGAAGTACAAAGACTGACAGAAAGAATAGCTACTTTGGGAAGATTTATTTCCAAGTCATCATAAAAATGCTTCAGGTTCTTTTCAGCCCAAAAAAGCAATATCAATTTGAATGGACTGAAGAATGTCA
The DNA here is from genome assembly GCA_026770625.1 of Nicotiana glauca. Taxonomy (NCBI): domain Eukaryota; kingdom Viridiplantae; phylum Streptophyta; class Magnoliopsida; order Solanales; family Solanaceae; genus Nicotiana; species Nicotiana glauca. The sequence goes on from MU734407.1 coordinate 35,189, forward strand.
ACAAGCGCTTAAAAATTTGAAAGTATATTTGTCAAATCCACCTTGCTCGCAAAACCAAAAGATGGGGGAAAACTACTCATCTACCTTGTTGTTTCAGAAGTAGCGATAAGTGATGTGTTAGTTCGAGAGGACCAAGGTAAATAATCTCCAATTTATTATGTTAGTAAGTCATTATTAGATGCTGAGACTCAATATCCTCATCTAAAAAAACTTGCACTTGTGTTAATAATGGCAGGTTAAGGCCTTATTTCCAATGTCATCCTATCTCTATAGTAACTGTCTACCCCTTACGTAATATACTGCATAAACAAGAGTTATCAGGTAGACTAACCAAATGTTCTATAGAGCTAAGCGAATATGACATTACATATCAACCAAGAACTGCAATAAAGTCACAAGTTTTAGCAGATTTTGTGGTAGATTTTAGTCAAGGGATACAACTGGAGACAAAAAAAGAATTGCAGGTATTTAACGGGTCTAATCCAGGTACTTGGACCTTATTTATTGATGGTTCATCAAATATAAAAGAAGCAGGTCTAGGAAATGTTTTGGTACCACCTACGGGAGAAACTATACGACAAGCCATAAAATGTCATCCTATTACTAATAATGAGACAGAATATAAAGCTATGATTCCAGGTTTAGAATTGGCACGAGAGCTCGGAATAGAGCAAGTCGTAATCAAAAGTGATTCACAACTCGTAGTTAACCAAATGTTGGGGACTTATATAGCCAGAGAGGCAAGGATGCAACCGTACTTGGAAAAGGCACGAGATTTAGTCAGGCAATTCCAAACTTGGAAAGTCATGCAGATACCAAGAGAAAAAAATGCCGAGGCTGATGCTTTAGCTAATCTCGCATCTGCCACAGAAGTAACAAATGAAGAAAATGCTTCTGTGATACATTTGTTTCATTCAATGCTTGATTAGATAAAATGAGGTAAATTACAATAATTTAACTTGGGATTGGAGAAATGAAATTGACAATTTCTTGCAGTATGGAATACTTCTTGAGAATAAGAAAAAGGCTCAGGCACTTCACCAAAAGGCAACTCGTTATTGTTTAGATCAAGCCAATTTATATCAAAAGATGTTCGGTGGCCCTCTAGAAGATGTCTAGGACCTTCTCAAATAGAATATGTAATGAAAGAAATACACGAGGGACATTGTGGGAATCACGCTGGAGGAAGATTTTTGGTTAAAACCATAATTAGAGTGGGCTATTACTGGACAAAAATGGAAGAAGAAGCGGAAAATTTTGTGGCTAAGTGTGACAAGTGCCAAAGATATGGCAACAACATGCATTGACCAGCCGAAATATTACATCCAGTTATGGCACCATGGCCTTTCATGAAATGGGGGATGGATATCGTAGGACCATTACCACAAGCTAAAGGTAAGGTAAGATTTTTGTTAGTACTCACTGACTATTTTACTAAGTGGGTAGAAGCAGGAGCTTTCAAACAGGTACGAGAAAAAGAGGTCAGGGACCTCATCTGGCGTAACATCATATGCCGATTTGGGGTACCAAAAGAGATCGTGTGTGACAACGGCCCACAATTCATAGGTGCACAAATCACAGAATTCTTCCAAAGCTAGCAAATTAAAAAGATTACCTCGACACCTTATTATCCGGTGGGCAATGGACAAGCTGAATCGACAAATAAAGTTATTATTAAAAATTTGAAGAAAAGATTAATGCCAGAAGTACTACTAGGAGTCTTGTGGGCTTATCAAACAATAGCAAAAACAAGTACGGGAGAAATACCATTTTCACTTGTATACGGAGGTGAAGCCTTAATTCCGGTCGAAATAGGGGAGCTAAGCTCGAGATATACTCAAGCTACTGAAGAGTCGAATGAAGAATAGCTGCGGGTAAATTTGGATTTACTTGAAGAAAGAAGGGAAACTGGTCTGATAAGGATGGCAACATAAAAATAAGTTATTGAGTGGTATTACAATCGGAAAGCTCATCTCAGATACTTCAAGATTGGGGACTACGTATGTAAGAAAGTTTTCCAATCCACGAGGGCAGTTAATGTAGGAAAAATATGTCCAAATTGGGAAAGACCTTATAAGATTCATAGAATCGCAGGAAATGGTGCATATGAGCTCGAAACCCTGGACGGCAAGATCTTAAGGGCAAGATATTACCCTCAAATTGGAATGTTGTTCATTTGAAGAAGTACTATTTCTAAGGTAAGGAAATACCCACGATCAGGTATCCCTCATTTACAATTTTATTTTTTGAAAATTGTACTAATGATTTTAGATGATTGGCAAAAAAGCTAGCCCACACTAAATGATGAATTTAGACCTGAAAGGCATGCGGAAGAAACGTAATTTCTGGTCTAGGGTTGCAACTATAGAAATAGAATGCGTTAAGTAGTCTACATCTAAAGTTATACCTCCGAGTCTCGTATGTTTTTCCTTTTCAGGAAAAGTACCGCATGGAAGGAATAATCATTTCCTCGAGATTTCATATTTCAAAACTTAAACACTTGGGGGACTATATATTATACATATAATATGTGTATAAGGAAGGTAAAGAACACTGGAACAATTAAATCTCAAGTCAAGCTTAAAGTCTGCTCAACAAGTGTAAAGTTCAGAGCAAAGTCACGAGCCAAAAACACAAGCCTAATTCAAAAATCTGTGAAGAATACACTCATAGATATAAATTTAGGCAGTATTAAGCCATGGGTCATAAAGAAACCCTTAGATCTTCTTTTTTACAAATCTGTTGTAAAGAAAACAGTTACGGAAGAGTTATAAAAGTTACTTAAATACATGTATGATGGCAAAGTTAGAACAAAAACTTTATCAAAGTTATTCCACGAAACACGTATGTTCCTATTTCTTCTTTCGTATGTTTACACCATTATGAAGTTGAGACGTCTTCTTCATTAAGTGTCGTATATAAAAGGGCTCTCTTTTATAATTCATGTTTGATTCAAATCCATGAAGTTAATTAAGCATTTCTTAAATGCAAAAAGTCAAGAGGATAAGGCAAAAATCCACATATTAAAATAAGACCTTGGACTTATAAAGAAACAAGGAAAATTATTAAAAGAGTATAACATAAACTCAAAACAATTAAATTAAAGAAAAAACTTTATAATATTAAGTAAAAACTAAGTATGAAATTAGTTTTAAACTGATTGTCATTTTAATCCCCAAAAAGACTTGGGGATACGTTATTACCAAAAACATTACCCCCCAAAATGGGACCAGGGGTAAAACCACGACATATTTCACCAAAAAGAACCAAAAAAATAGGGAATCAAACTTCACAAATAAACTTTCACTGTGGAGCAGGTTCAGAAGAAGATTTCAAGATGGCATCATCAGCAACAGAAGGCTCGATTTGGTCTGAAGGAGCTGGGACATTCATCGCACCGGGACTAGATTCAACGTACTCGGGAGTATCAGCCATGGGTGAAGAGAAATTTTGGCCTTGCTGAGTTTTTTCAATGGTCTCTTTAATTTTAGCTAACTCAGCATCCAAGTAAGAACCCTCTTGGCTAACCTCCACAAGGGTATCATGGCGCGTGTTCAAAATGGCCCAACTCACTTCAACTGCAGCTTTGTCCTCAAGAGCCTCGTAGTCTCTTTCTCATTGATCAATTTCACTCTTGAGCTCCTCCTTCTCAACCAAAGCATCATCATAAGAAGATTGCAAAGGGGCAAGTGAACTCTCCAAAAACTTAACCTTATCTGAAGACACACGGAGATCTTCTTGGGTATGGATGAGTGTTTGAACAAGCTCACATGCATAAACCTCCTTCTCATTCAACAAGGCCTTCAGACCTCTGATCTCTTGGGTAGCTTTGGAGAGGTATTCAGCAAAAGATGACTCCATGAGGTTTTTATCCTTGACTGCCTGATTGGAAGAAGCTTTTTCAACTGCTAGCTCTGATGCCATGATTTTTAGCTGTCGTTCTAAGGTACATTTGCTTTCTTCTAGAACTTCCATCTCAAGCTGAAGACCATCATTGTCACGCCCCAACCTCGGGAGGCGCGACCGGCGCTCAATCAAGTGAACCCGACTGAGCAAGCCTTATTGAACATTTTCTACCCCAAATCAATATGAATACGGAACTCATGCTTTTCATTAATTTAGACGAGGATACATGGTGTATGCTACATCATTGGTTCATTTCATATCACAAAGATTTACAGTACATAAGCTAGCTTCAAGGATTCTATTAGAGTTACAATTTATGGAAATCACAAGTTTAGGATTACAACATAGATAGTGGACTCCCCGAACACCTGTACATAACCCACACTAGTGTCTACGGAGCCTCTAAGGATACAATAGATAAGCATAACTATGCCAGTAACAAGGCCTCGGCTATACCTCAAAAGTGGAAACCTATAATAATAAAAGATACACCATATAGCCCCTTGAAAGAAAAAGGGGCTCACCAAGACTTCGAGTAAAAAATGATTCGCTACACACGATCGGCAGTATCCGCTATGGAGCCACCTATATTCATTGAAAAACATAGCGACCCCGATAAAAGGGACGTTAGTACCATAGAATAGTACTAGTATGTATAACTAAACATCATTTTATTTGAAAGAACTATCAAACAGGTATAAGTAAATATATATAATTCATATAACCTTTCATACAATTCCCAAAACTTAGATTAGGGCATTTCCGTCACATGTTCACCACTGTTCTCAATACCACTGCCATCTTGAGCGGAGTCCGGTCATGACCCGACCGGCTAGGTCACCTCATTGGAGGCATAAGTATCCATAACTCTCGATCAATATTTCATTTCCCCTTATTCGAAATTCAATATCGGCACATTACCACCATGTGTGCAGCATGGTGTCCGATCACGACCCGATCGGCTAGGTCGCCTTGCCTAGGCATTACTCCTTTCTCATTAGTCAACACCTCTGAATCTTTATTTCACACATATCATATCAATTCCTTGGCGCTCATGGCCACCATTATCACATCATTTTTCCCTTTTTCAATATTCATTTTACAAGTTATGATCATATACACATATACCATAATAATTCAAGTTACAATTACAGGTAAGTGAGCACATAGCTAGCATGAATAGATCTTCGTTTCGATGTTGGCTTATAGCCCAAGTATTTCAACACATAATTGTACTTTTTCATCCTTCTCTAATTATCAAGAATGGTACATTATTCACATTGAGGCACATCCTTCACGTACATGTATAGATAATTGCAAATCAATTAATGCATAATAATAGTCAGTACACTAACCGCTTCAACTCTAACCATACTTTCGTAAAGGCCAATCATGTTCAATTTCAAATAAAAGGGGGTTTTAGCCATACATAGCTCAATAAAGCTTTCCTTACTCTTTTATAATTTTTAGGAACTCTTAGCAGTTCGATCTATTGAGTAATAATTACAAATTAAATCGAGAATTAGAGATGAGATTGAGACTCTAGCATATTGACAAACACTAGAGGTGCAATGTGATCTTAGGCCCCTTTTTTAGAGCAATTTATATCATTTTGTACCCCTCTTTAATTCACTACCCCCCCTTCCCCCACTACTCTAAGGTTTGATATGCATGTAAGAAATACATTGTTATACCCATGAATCACCTCACTAGTGACCCCTTATATCTGAGAATAAAAATAAGAGTTGGGGTGATGAAGTCTTATCTCTTGAGATGAAGGTCTAGGGGTCTTCACTTGATTTTCTTCAAGGATTTAGCCATATCTTATGGAGTAATTTGATAGGGAGACTTTCCCTCTCTAAAACCCTCTCTCTCCCTCTAGAAACACTCAGAAGAATGCTTAAAATGAGCTATAACACAGGATATATCGATAGGGAGGTCGGGTTAAAAATTAGAAAATTGGAGCCCCGAGTCAAATATGCGATCGCATTTGCGATCGCAGAGTAAACATGCGGTCCGCATAATGGACCGCAAAATGCTCCCCAGAAACTGGCACTCTGACTGAGTTTGCGGTAGAAATGCGGTCCGCATTCACGTTATGCGGTCGCAAAGTGCACCGCAGAACTGACCCTCACAAAATTCAAAGGAAAATATGCGACGAATATGCGGTCCGCATTTCGATTATGCGACCGCATTTTCGACCGCATAGTTGACTTTAATTTTAACCAACATTCTGACTAACTCCGCGGCAGATATACGGTCCGCATACCTGATTTGTGGCTGTATTCTGGACCGTATTTTTTGCATTTTTTTCTGGAAACTTATTCTTGACTTTTTAATGCATTATTCAATCCATAAATGTCCGCGCCGCGGCGAGCTTGCGAGCCTCGAGGTATATTTATGAATTGCTAACATATGTTCCTGACTTGGCATCACGAGATTCGAGTTTTCGAGCAGGGATTTTCACGGGGCCTTATAGTCATAATGCTCTTTCCAGTTGTCTATTTCTCAGTCTGGTAATCATGCATCAATTCTTCCGTCTGGGAAACCCTTTTCATCATCTCCGTGCCGACGAGATTGATCTAAAAAAAGGGAAATACATAAAAATCTTAGTAAAAGGAAAATGGTATATAGTATGAAAAGAAATTTATACCTTCAATGAAGATTGCACGATGTCATTCATCCAAGTCAAAGAACTATGACTTTCTAGCTTGGATTTTTCAACTGGACCAATCAGGGGTTTTAACACGTCAGCTTGACCTGACTTCTTCCGAAGATTACCTTCGGTAGGGACCTCAATGGTAATTTGTTTCATCACTCTACTTCCCCTTGAAGAACCAACTTCGGATTGAGAAACATTAGTAGCGGGGACAGTAGAGGAAGTCATAATGGCTTGAGGTGGAGTAGAAACAGTAGCAGTAAAAACTGGCAAAGAGCGTTCCATTGGGACAGACACAAAAAAGAGGTAAGAGGTACTTCATCAGACACCAAATCGAAACCTTCATTATTAAACCCACGAGAAAAAAGAAGTTCATCAGAGTCACGAGCTGCTATAGGAATGTCTTCGTCAGAACTTACTAAAGCGGCTTCAGCAGGCTCGGACATGGGAATAGAACGGGGAGGAGTAACTTCATCATTTGGAATAATGCGCCTTCTAGCCCGTGGCCTTTTAACCAAGGAACCCCCATCCTGTTCCTCTTCCTCTTCAGAATCTTGGGGTTTGTTAGCTTTCCTTTTCGATGAAGAACTCAAGATTATCACCTGATCTCTTACCAAAGAAAGTCTGGAAGCTGCAATTGATTCAGCACTTACACCTCGAATAGGAAACCCTAATAAAAAAAAGGGTTAAAAATATTCTAATAAAAGAATAAGATGAAAATTGGAGGAAAAAATTCTTACCGTGAGTATTAACCTTCCAATCAAACCTATTAGAAAGGTACTTCCAAGATCTAACTTCCATTGGAGCAATAGTCAATAACTTTTATACCCAACCAAAAAAATTAGAAATCTCTTCAACAGTTCCCATGGCTGTTGAAATAAGAAAAGCAAAACAGTCACGAGAAGTACAAGCTCTTTTTTTTTTAAAAAAAGACAGAAAAGTTGTAAAAAAAAAAACTTACGTGCGAAATTTCACTTTTCAGGGAATGACATATTTTCTTCACCTACTAGCCCTACTGTTGGATCAGCAACAAATCGGGCGTACCAACCACGATCTTTATCATCCTCAAGACTGACTAAAACCCTATTACTCCTCGCCACCAAAGTAAAAATTCCATGATGGAATAGCTTGGGGAATAAAGATGGATTAGTTAAAAAAAGGTAAAGGGCAATTAAGCCAAATTAGCCAAGTATCTTAAACATGCAACAGCCCTCCATACAATAAGGCCAATTTGTCCTAAACACACATTGAAAAACCGATATAATTCGATAATAACAGGATCAATGGGGGGTCTAAAATCCAGTATAAAGGGATATGTATACGCGAAAGAAAAGCTAGCCTTGTAGGACATGATCCTTTGATGTGCATTCGGAATTATAATTGGGAAATCAAATTTTCAGTGGCAATCTCTACGGACAACAAAGCTCAAACCTTCAGTAATCTAAGAAGGGTAAACGTCAGCACGATCAAGAGAGGACATAGAAGAAACCTGATTCCTAATTGATTCTCTATCAATATAAAAAGAAAGTTAAGAGGAGATAATTTCGTCTACTGTTGGTTCATGGACTGGTTCATTAGAGTCCCTTCTTCTGGCAGAAGATCTATGTGGAAGAGAACCCCTAGTTCTAGAAGAATAAGGAGGAGGAGAACTAGGTAAAGATGAAGGCGAACCTCGAATGGACGTTGATCCTAAACTACGTAACCTACCTCAACTCCTACTCCTAGTTGGAGCAAGAGGAAGTTCATCTACAATAAGAAATTTATGAGGATCAGGGTTTGAAGAAGACATAGCTATACAGAGAAGAAAGGAAGATTGAATAAGTTAAAGATGGAAAACTTTTTTATAAAAGAAAAGACAAAGGATATATTTATACTCAGAAGCAACCGTCAAACAAAAAAGGTAATGATGGGAATGTCATAATGAAAACTGTCACTTCATGATTGATGTAGCTGCAAAAAAGCCCTAAAACGCGCTGAAGGATTGTAGACCCAACCAAAAGACGCCACGTGCTGCGAGCATTAAATGAAAGTGACATGCGAAGTGTCAAAAGGTATAATGGCGGCAAAAATTCCCGCTTTAATGAGATCCACTTCCCAAATATTTAATTGTTGAATAAATGGCAAGTGGGGGGATTATCTATATTGGAAAAATCAAGTTAACGTTTGATTTTAATTATGTGCTGACATGTAAAGACACGTGAATGAATAAAAACGTGACAACTGGCAGAGAGTATCCAAAGAGATGTGACCCTTAACAGGTACGGGCAAGAATACCAGAAGATAAGAAGGGACGATTACTCATATTTCTTGATAATTTGAAGAGACATCGAAAGAATGAAATTTGGTTAGTAAAAAGTACAGATACGTATTATCTGTAATTAATGAGCATCAATGAGAGGAAATATTATAGAATCTTCACGAAACAGTTACGATTGTTAGTTATAACGTTACATTAATATCATTAATTACTCATAATGACTCTATTATGAGGGGAAAGAAACATAGTAATTAGAAAGAGCTATAAAAGGAGAGAAATAATATTTGTATGGGACACACTAATTATTACTGAAATATTTATTTATATTGCATAAAATATGTTTACTCTGTTATTCTATCAATTAATTTTTATTTTATTGTTATTCAATCATCTCTTTATTCGATTAGCAGTAACCCGAGTCCTTCTAAAAATTACGTTTTGACCAAAATTCTTATTTTCTGGTTAAACATTATGGAGCACCCGCTAGGAATGAATATGCTCAGAAGAGGCTCTGTTGTTGGTTCCTTGTTGGTTGGCCATGATGAAGAAGTAGTTTCATTTTGGGGAACTATTTTTGAAGTTTTCGTCATTTCTTTTAAATGGAGGAAAGAGATGAAAAAGAAAGTTAAAGGGATACACTTGATGATTTGAGATGAAGACAAGAGAAAGTTCTTACAAGGATCTCAAGAAATTAGATGCAAGTGCTAAAAGATGTGAAAATTTCTAAGGAACAAAGAGTAAAAAATATTTGGATGTAAAGTTTGAATGAATGAAGAAGAGGGTATTTATAATTTCTAAACGATATTGCAATCCAGGAGTGGCCAACCAGCAGCTGACAAGCATTTAATGCCATTAAGACGTGACTGACGAGATGTTTCGTCCATTTTGTCATTTCTAACATGGAGTATCGAGGTAAGAATCGGAAGCTCATATCGTTTCTCATCGTTTACTCACCGAAAAATGAGGGGACTATCTGTATACAGTCGAAATCGGGCTCATCCACTACATGACAGATCAGGCTCGGAACGTGAGGGATTGAATATCGACCCTGAGTCCCATTGAACCTGAACACGAGGTCAGAATGTCCGTCTTCGAGAACATCGAGTCCATAATCCCTGAATCGACCTTGCCCCCGAACGAGCTCAAGGAAACATTACTAGTATAACCAACAGAATACCAAAATAACAGAAGGCCGAAGTATCCGGGACTGGTCGTGGTGTTACGACAGGAATCTCGACACGTATCAATAGGAACCGACAAATCAGCAAATCATGAGATTTTTACCTTTTATAGAATTGTACTAACGTAGAACTCCCCTACTATATAAAGGGGGGTGATTACTTGTAAAGACACATTGTGAGACGCATTCAGAAGCAATATATTGTTATTTCTCTTTAAAGTTCTTATTTAATTGCGTCTTGACACTGATCAAAGTGCACTCTATTTAAGGGTGGACCACCTCCCAAGGCCGTAATTGTTCAACTCGTGTGTTTTTTAGTTTATTTTATCGTACTTTATTTTAATTGCAATTTAATTTACCACTTTGTATTAATTTAATCTACAAAAAATCACTTACAAATTTAATTGTTATTCAATTTTGAGGGTAAACACTCCTGTTGTGAGTGAGAAGGGATAATTTAAGCAATGTTTTTCAAGGTCCATCTCATCCTAACTATTTAAAGCAGCGTATCTAATGTCTCTAAGACAAAGCTAGTGTCACCATATGAGTTTTCTACTCTTTTTGCTTTTTCAACTTGTGTATATCTGATTGGGATTGCATGCGGTCTTGAGTGCCATGATCAGGCATTTGGAGAAATTAAAACCTATGAATTACAACGTGTTTTTAAATGTTTAGCACAACATAATATCACAATGAGAATGAATTGAAAGCTCAAACACGTGGAGAATGAACAACCAGCTATTTATTGTCACTAACTACAAACTAGAACGTCCAACTTGAAATTGGCTTGTTATTTTGCAACTCAGACCATCTAAAGAGATAATTCGAGTCAGCTTGATGAGATGGTACACAATTAATGATTTGGATATCTTGTGCTTGATATGGCAAAATCAACCTCAAATTTAATATTGTTGAAGTGTGACTCGTTTATTAACTTGATTGGTTGAATACGGAATGAATCATTATACCATTGAATTAAAACTGATCAAAATAGTGTGATATTCTAATATTTTTGACAACAGGTTGCTTATAGCAATATTTTTGATAAGTTAGTTTCTTATTTTTAAGCAGCATTGGAAATAAAAAACTATAAAAAAGAAAAAGAAAAGAAGTTTGTTAATCTATCTACGAAATATCAAGAACATCTGAAAATTGTCCTATATGGTATTATTTATTGGGGGTTAAGTTCCATGTCTTTCTTATTAAGCAGCATTGAAATTAGACAATCACACAAGAAAAACAACTGAAATTTTATAATGTGGAAATTCTCAAACTTGTAAGGCATAAATAACATTTCCATAACTCAAGGGGCCCAAGTTAATACTCTGTATGCTAGTAGGCCTAAAACCTCCCCTCCCTAACCTTCGTACTTCCCCCAGACCCCTTAAACCCATATTTGGTCGCCGCCGTAATCACCGTCTCCGGCACCTTTAAAAAGTCCAAACAATTCTCTAAATAGCTCTTATGCAATATTAAGGCTCTGTAATCATGAGGTGCTTCAATCGATTTATCTCTCATTCTCTATCTCGCTCTTCCAGAACCATTTCCACATTTCATCAAACACGTAATGTGCATTCTCTCTATAGACGACTCCCTCAGTCCAAGATTCAAAATTTCTCCAAAACCCATTTCTATAGTTCAAATTTCACTACGTCAGCACAGGAATCAAAGCCGGCCCCACCAGAAAGAGTATCAGCGATAGTCGATGAGATTTCGGGTCTAACGTTGCTGGAAGTATCGGATTTAGGTGAGGTTTTGAGGAAGAAAATGGGTATTGAAGAGATGCCTGTAATGGCAATGATGATGCCCGGAATGGGATTTAGTGCTGGAGGGATGAAAGGAAAGGGCGGGGCAGCTGCGGGAAAGGCAGAGGAGAAGGCGGAGAAGACGGTGTTTGAATTGAAACTTGAAGGGGGATTTGATGCCGGATCAAAAATCAAGATTATTAAGGAAGTAAGATCTTTTACTGATCTGGGACTCAAAGAGGCTAAGGATTTGGTGGAAAAGGCTCCGACTGTGTTGAAGAAAGGTGTTACGAAAGAGGAGGCGGAGAAAATCATTGAGAAGATGAAAGGGGTTGGAGCTAAAGTCACTATGGAGTGAGGTAATTGTTCATGTCATTCTAAATTAAAAAGCTGCTTATGAATTTGAATCAGTGGAATGCAATTCTTAATAATAGAGAATGAGCCAAGCTGGATAGATGCACAATATTTCTCACTGTTTTGTGTTGCTGTGATATAGAGACTATGAAATCAAAGATTTTCGGTTATCCTACAATTATAGGAACGCATGATAATTGTTTTGCAAAACGTATGATATTGTTGTATTTCCTGCTTTCATATGCTACATAATTCTGTTTTCTCACTATTTGGTCAGTTGATGCATTTTCTTTTTTCTAATAACAATTTTGAAGCACGTCTATTCAATATCTTAATATCGGCCCATGAGCAAAATATAGCGAGCACGGGTGCCCACTAAGTGGATTGCCTGTACTTTTAGCAATCTTTAGAATTTAATGAATTAGTTTAAACTTCTGGCTAAAACCTGTGTGGAAGCATAACTTAGGTTGGGGAAAGTTGAGTTTACTAGAGATGTGATCTTCTTTTCTTTTTAGTACGTTATGCATGAAGTGTGGATGTCCTTGGCATGATATGCTGCCTGATGGAGGATTGTTGGATTTTCTGTGGTCACTCTCAAAGTCTAGAAGGCTAATTACAAAGCTTGGGTAATTTGAAGCTCTTTTTGAATAAAAGTGCAGTCTGGTGCACTAAACTTCTACAATGCATATGGGGAAAGACAGGAGCACATTGGGGTTATTTTAGGCTTCCTTTAACTTGCATTTCTACAAGTGTGTTGTTTCCACAGCTTGTACCCTTGACCTCCTTCTCACATGGCAACAACTCTTACCATTGCGCCATTGCTCCCCTTTGGTCTAAAGCTCTATTGCATGTTCCTCAAGCTTATCTTGAAGGCACTGCAAAGTCTTTCATTGCTTAGGGATTCTCTAATTAGTTTTAGGGGAAAATAGTTGAATGGGACTGGCAGAACAAAAGTGAATGTGGGGGAAATGTTCTCAGAGTTCCAAGTGGAAGAATTTAAGTGGGTAATCACTTCACTGTTCATCTTCCGTTGTTTGATATTTTGGAACCAAAGGAAATTCTACTTCCCATTCCATTAGATTTACTCATGTGTGTAGCTGATCTTTACTATTGGATCATCAATATCTATCTAATTTGATTTGGTCAAAGATGGTCATATTTATCTTTTCTTTTGAAGAACACACTGTTGAAGGTTTTCGTATCAATTGCATCATCTACTTGTTGTGAATAACATCTATTAACCTGCATGCATTAGATACTTACTACTAAGATATAGTCTCTTGGAGGTTTAACCTTCATCTATCAAACTGTTTGAGATGGGATTTGTGTAACCTTCTTCCCTATGTGTGGAGATGAGATAACACAGATTTTTTTCTCTTTTTGCTTTTGTTCTGGGACGGAGTAAGCGATGCCCTTTCTTTGTTGCATTTGTAGATGACTTTTGGTATATTGCAACCTGATTCATGGCCAGTGACTTTTTCTTGTATCATTCATTTCCTTTATGAGTTTAAAGATGAAATGACTTGGAAGCACTAACAGCTAGTGCTTACATTTTCTTTATGTGCTTATACAGATTCCTTGATTGTATCTTTGCGACAAGGTTTGGGAGCTTACAGGTCATGATTTTGTAACAGAATCTACATTTGGTGATGCATCAGGTTGGGAGGTTCATGGTTACTAAGTAAGCACTAACCAGCTCAGAGTCTATCTTTTCTATGTCGAATAAAGGAGACCGTGAGGTTCCTAGGACCTTCTAGAGCTATTTGGTTGAACTGACATCTTAAGACTGATGCACAATGTTATATAGATTTGAAAGGTTATGAGCTGAAAAAGCTATCGTATATTTTGTGACCATGGGTTAGTTTTCCGTCCAGTAAGACCAGTTTGTACTTTTTTCTTTAAATTATTTAGGCTCCAGTTGGTTTGAGATTATCATGACTAGGTTCACACAGTGACAGAAAGCTTCTATTCACATTTCAAGTCAAAGAATTTAAGAGTGATGATGTTTTCTTGGTTGGACCTTTTGGGATTATGCATGAGGAAATTTTGAGTATTGTCATATTTTTGCTTATGATGACTATCTGTTTAACTCAAGTAGATAGCGCATAAGCGTATATTTGATTGCGGGTGAATTTGTATTTTCTTGCATCCCGTTATATCATCTTGTGGTTGAGATTCTCTAGCTGCCAACGCCATGCTAACAATTCTTTTCATGGTATTCCAACTCAGTGTATCAACAATCTGCAGCTGAGCAGTTCCCACATTATATCGAAGCAATTAAGAACGATGGGTTGTCTCCGGATTTTCAGCTATATTATGAGCAACAAATAGAAATTATTGGTTTGTTTAATTTGATTGGATGGTCGAAATGGTTCGCGAGGTTTACTACCAAAATGCAAGATGGTGCGGCGTAGTGGAGGGTAGGGGCTTGCTACTGAAAATTTTAAGGGAAATCATTACAACAGCACGAACAATATCTTGTTTTTGCCTAATTGTCATAATGGCAACCGGAATAAGATCATTTCACCACACGCATATTGAAAGTGTGATCTTGAAACTATAAACTTAAATTTGCTCCGGTTTGGCCATAAGATTTTGGCTTCATATTTTCAAAAAAAAATTGAGAACACTGTTTGTTAATGAAATATGATCATGTTTGGGGGAAAAAAATCAAAAAATTTCAAGCTCCCAAAACTGGTTTAGGGCAGCTTTTTGGGTGAAATTTTTTCTTCCACTTGCAAAAATTTAACTTTTCTTTAAATAAAATTCATGTTCAAATATAACTTTAACTTTTAAAAATTATTTTTTAACATAACTTCAAAAAGTCTTTTTTCAAGTTTTAATCAAATTTATGTCCAGGCGTTAGCTTTGATTTGGAAGAAATGAGTCGAGCTTTTGGATGATGTTACTCTCGCCTTCTAATCATACGAGCTTCGGCCAAACATTAACAAAGATAAACTTGTTACTTATTCTGGTAATATCAGGGTTAAACATGCGAAAATGATAATTTGAAGGGGCAATAAGACATTTAAAAAAAGTTTAGGGACCATATTGTGCCTTTTTCCTACTGGATCATATGGTACAAAAGTCTAAGGCCTCTAGGCTATTAAATTCGTCTTTAGGCGTCGACCATTTTCTTTGTTGATGGTTATTGCATTTGGGTAAAATTTGTATGTTATTTTTGTGGGGTTTATCCCATAAATTAAGGAAGACTTCTCTTTCTTTGTGGATTTTTCAAAGTTGGCAGCAACTTTTTCGTTCTATATTGTCAAAAAAAGGTAGGCTGCAGAAGGAAAATGTGAATTGTAGTAGGCGAAGTTTTGCCTATAAAAGGAGAGCGTCGACTCTTATTTCTTACATACCAAAATCTCAAATAATACATGTGCGTGAGAGAGAGCAAGGTATTCCATAGACTATTTATAGTCTGTGAAGAAAAATAGAGTGTGAAAGATATTATAGTAAGGTAGAAAAAGCAAAAGAGTGTTTTTTCTTTTGAGGGTGTAGTGGTCTTAGAAGTATTTGTACTCGTTACTACACAGTATAAAATTTCTCGCTATAGTGATATCAGTCCTCTTCTTGGCCGTGATTTTTCCCTTATTCAGAAGGGTTTCCATGTAAAATCTTGGTGTCATTATTGCTGTATTTTATTCTTGTTGATTTAACCATAACTTAGTGTTCCGCGTGTATCACTTATACCGTGAATATTCTCTTTGGGGGTCTACTTTTATTGCAACAAGTAGTATCAGAGCCAAGGTTCTGTCTAAGTATGCTCTGTGGTTGCAGCACAGTCTGAACTTCCATATCAGAAAAGAATTACTTTGGTCTCCTAATAAATAGTATTTGTATTTGTGATAAACGTTGGAAGCCGACACTTGTAGAATGGTTACTTTGAATGACACAAATTATGTCATTTGGAAGGGCAAAATGGAAGATTTGCTCTATGTCAAGAATTTTTTCATCAACCTGCCTCCACTACTATAAAGCCTGATAATAAATCAGATGAAGAGTGGAGTTTGTTACATAGGCAGGTTTGCAGCTTTATTAGACAGTAGGTTGACGATAATGTTTTGAACCATATCTCTAGGGAGACACATGCTCGGACCCTATGGGAGCACCTTAAAAGTTTGTATGCTCGGAAAACTGAAAACAACAAGATGTTTCTGATAAAGCAGATGTTGGGTTTAAATACCACGATGGTTTCGCGATGACAGATCATCTGAATAATTTTCAGGGGATCATGAACCAATTATCTGCTATGGGCATTAAATTTGATGAAGAAATTCAAGGCTTGTTTCTACTTGGTTCTCTACCAGATTCTTGGGAAATTCTTAGAACTTCATTATCAAATTCTGCTCCCGATGGTGTGGTCTCTATGGATCTTGCCAAGAGCAGCCTTTTAAATGAAGAGATGAGAAGAAAATCTCAGGGTTCCTCCTCATCAGATGTCTTAGTGATTGATTCTAGGGGGAGAAGCAAGAAAAGAGATTCTCAAAATAGAGAACATAATAGAAGCAAATCGAGAAGCAGACTTACAGATATTGTACAGATATTGAGTGCTATCATTGCGGGAAGAAATGGCACACAAGAGAAGTTCTGACGGATTTTGAAAAAGGAGAATAGAGATAAGGAAGGACAGAAAGAAGATGGCAATCGTGTGGCCAACGTCACTACATAAGATCTTGTTACTATCCTTGATGCGGATCTGATAAATATTGCTTTTGATACGTCAAGCTGGGTTATGGACAGTAGTGCCACATCTCATGTGACATCAAGGAATGAATTTTTCTCATCCTATACTCAGGGTGACTTTGGAACTTTGAGTATGGATAATGAGACTATATCTAGGGTAACTGGTGTTGGAACGATTTGTTTGGAAACTAGTATTGGAACTAAACTTATTTTAAACAATATAAAGCATGCACCTGATGTTCGTTTGCATTTGATCTCTGTTGGTGTTTTGGATGATGAGGTATATGTCAGTACCAATGGTGCTGGAAAGTGGAAGCTCACTAAGGGTTCCATAATTGTGGCTCGTGGGGAAAAGCATCGTGGTCTATACTGGACTACGGCCTCTACCTGTGTTGATATAGTGAATGCCGTTGAGAGTAATAGCTCTTCAACGTTATGGCATAAGAGGCTTAGCCACATTAGCGAGAAAGTACTAAATGTCATGGACAAGAAGAAATTATTGTCAAATTTTAAAAGTGCAAAATTAGAAAAATATGAGCACTGCTTGGCTGGAAAACAAAAAAGAGTTTCTTTCCAGTCTCATCCTCTTTCAAGAAAGACAGAGTTGCTTGAGTTAGTGCATTCAGATTTATGTGATCTAATGAAGATAAGGACTTTGGTGGTGCGCTTTATTTTGCTACCTTTATTGATGTTGTTCAAGGAAAATTTGGGTCTACATCTTGAAGACTAAAGACCAAGTGTTGGGTGTCTTTAAGCAGTTTCAAGCTTCAGTTGAAAGAGAAACTAGAAAGAAGCTGAAGTGTATTCGTACTGATAACGGTGGTAAATATTGTGGATAGTTTGACGAATACTGCAAGAAACAGGGTATCACACACCAGAAGACTCCTCCAAAGACTCCTCAACTTAATGGTTTAGAAGAAATGATGAACAGGACATTGATGGAAAGAGTCATATGTTTGCTTTCTGAAGCAAAGTTTCTGAATTCCTTTTGGGGTGAGGATTTGTTGACCGTCGCACATGTTATTAATCTATCCCCTGCGGTTGCTTTGCAAAGTAATGTTCCAAACAGAGTTTGGTATGGCAAGGATGTTTCCTATGACCACTTGAAAGTGTTTGGTTGCAAAGCTTTTGTACATGTGCCTAAAGATGAGAGGTCAAAATTAACTGCCAAGACAAGGCAGTGCATCTTCATTGGTTATGGCCTTGATGAATTTGGTTACAGGCTATATGATCCAATTGAGAAGAAGGTTGTGAGAAGCCGTGATGTTATTTTTGTGGAGGATCAAACCATTGAAGATATTAACAAAGCGTAGAAGCTAAAATCTCCAAGTTCTGAAAGTTTAGTTAATCTTGATCAAGTTCCTCATACAAATGCTTATGACGTTGGTAGGCTCAATGATGATGGTGATGATGAGAACCATAATCCAGATCAGCATATTGATGGTGATGGTGATAACAATGCTAATGTTGATGAGGTAGATGTTCCTACTCACGAAGTTGTGGACGAGCTAGATATTCCACTCAGGAGGCCTTCTAGACCTCGTACTCCTTCCTCCCCTTATTCACCCAATGAGTATGTATTACTCACTGATGGGGAAGAACTTGAATGTTATGCGGAGGCCATAGAATATGAGCACAAGGATCAATGGATTGAAGCCATGTGTGAGCACGTGATTTTTGCCCTATGTGAATTACTCCCAAAAAAATTAAAATAAAATAATTTTTTGTCGTTTGCAATTGTTGCGAATTCTGTGGTATTTTTCTTTTACTGTTTGCATTTGTCTGTGCATGTTTATTTGTTAAATTAATGAAAATACAAAAATATGTTGCATTGGCATTTAGGATTTAATTTTACAATTTGGAGTAATTAAGTTCGTTTTACAAAAATAAAAAATCATAAAAATAATGTACTTTGCATTTTTAGCGTTTAAATGTCAAATTGTGTGATTTTATTTATAAATTGGTAGTTAATCATGTGTGATAATTGTTATTAGGAGTTAATTAGTATTTTAAATAAGTTAACTTAGTTCTATAATTTAATTTAGGATTTTTAGGAGTTTAGTTTTGGAAAAGAAATTTAAAAAGAAACAAATAGAAGAAGAGTTGGAAAAATCGGAATTGGGCCAGTTTTAAAGAAAATTCCAAGCCCAAACTTCTGCCCATACCCGGTCCAGTTTGATCTGGTAATATGACCATCCAAACGATGTCGTTTCTGTCACGTTCAATCTAGGCCGTTGATTAAATTGATCGAACGGTCTAGTTCAGCTCCCACATCAATAAAACGGTGCCGTTTTAGGTTGGTTGATCTGAACCGTTCAAGGTCGTTCATCCAACGATCGAAATATTTCCCCACAACCCGACCCATTTGTCCCCGGATCGACCCAGTCTCTCAGACCTAACCAAATGACCCTGTTTCGGCTAAGTGAATTAATCAAGGTCGTTGGATTTTATCATCCAACGGCCCAGATTGAAATGGCCATTTAATATACCCAAAATCCCATGCCCTACCCCTCTCATTTCACACAAACCCCCCTCCCCCGTCCCCTTCGTCTCTTCAGAGACCAAACAACCTCCGAAACCTAGCTAGCCGCCTCCATACTCCACCGTCCTCAAGTAGGGGCAACCACTCTGACGACCGCCAAAATTACAACCCTTAACCACCTTGACCTCCCATCCACGAATCCACACTCCTTTGTCCTCGAATAATTACCAAAGGTCTCGCATCTTAGATTGAAGAGCCAACCCCAAACCATAGTTCATCCATTTGACCCCAAAATCACACCCCACCACCACCTCGACTCCCTCTTCCATGGTTTGTGATTGTTTACCCTCGAATGCTTCGGGAGTGTCTCGATCAAGCCTTTTAAGATGACGGTCTAAAGCTAGCTCAAGGACTGAGTTCAAAATGGACCTTATTTGAGTGTTCTCATTCAAGAATACTCAACTAGGGTCCATATTGGCCGCAAGTCCAAAAGGGTGGAGGTTCGAACCCAGTCCCCATTTAAACTGGTAGGTTTTCGTTTTATTTTTTTCTGTTAGTTTTCGTCCATTAATTCATCTTCTACTCACTTTCTTGTCCCGTGTAGAGTTAAAGGTTTGGTTTTACTCTGGATTTTTCTTCTCCTGATTTGTTTGAATGATTCGAATTAGTCAGTGTCAATAAGTCTTGTATAAAACTGTGGCTATTCCCGTAATTGTTTGTTGTTATTATTGGTTCAAATTGTGTCATCTGTGTTGTCTATCACTTTTTGCATATGAGTTCAGTTTGTTCAGTGTATTTACAGTGCTCATTCATTTTGTCTAAGGTTAACTGTGATTTGTGCCCAATATAGTAGCTTATTCCCATGTATCTGTGGGAATCAATTTTGACCTTACTAGTTCAATACAATATTTCTGAATCATTGAATCCTTCATCTTGGTTGTGATGTTGTTTGATCTAATTTGAGTTCAATTGATGTTGAGTTTAGTGATTTAAATCTAATTGTTGTTCTGTTAGGTTTAGAGTCTGAGATGAGCTTGACCCTAGTTTAAATTCAGTTTTGGTGTGCTAGTGTTAATTAAGAGCGAGTTTAATGTGATCAATTAGTTGATTGGTAGGTTTGTTTATTGGTTATAGCTGATGAGGTAGTAGTTTTAGGGATTTCAGGGGATAATTTGGGGATTTCAAAACTTGAAAAGGGGGGTTAACTTGAGTGGTCTGTCAAGCAAGTACTAATATACCATTAAATTAATGCTTTGTTTAATACATGATGGGTTGGGAATTAGGAAAAGCATGGGGGTTTAAAGGAAATTGATTAAGAAATGGTTGCCCATACCTGCTTGAATTTAATAAGGGAAAACAAGGGTTAGCGGGGAACAAAACATACAGTAGTAGAGTTCTAGAGAATATCATGGGTGAAAAAGTTTTCTTAACTAGTGTAAGTGCTCATAAGAGCTGGAAGAGGTCAGGGGTTTTGGTATAAATATAGGCAGACCTTAAAAGAAAAGGGGGACTTTTTTTTAGACTGAAAAGAAGAAAGAAAAGAGACAGAAGAGAGTATAAGCTGAAACACTATCCCATTGAATTTGTTGGTTCAATTTCGAGTTTCAATAGTGAATTTCTAATCCTCCCTCCTAATTTTGATTGGCTAAAACTTCTTCTGAGATCTCTTGGTCCATTTTTGGTTTAATTCAAGCCCAATTGAGTCCTTTTTGGGTTTTGACTATTGTTGTTGGGTTTTACAAGTCATTTCGTGCTTTGGTTCGAGTGTGTTTCTGGTTTGGAATTGGTGTTGCTGTTGGTTTGAATCTGATTGGCTGATGTTGTGACCTGTTGTGCCATTTGCTCAATCTGGTAGCTAACCTCCCTTTCTTCTTACTTGTATCTCCATTGCAGGTACCTCTTTGATCTCCTATGCATCGTGAAGTATTGGTGTAGTTTTGATTGGAATAATACATGATGAAGTGCTGTTTGAATTACAGTTTGAAGTTGAAATCCTGAATTTATTTCGCCTCTGGCTAGTTTTAATGTATAAGACAGTTTTGTTTACTTAATGTTTTATGTCAGTGGTATAACTGGACTGTCAATCAGTAGTGGACTGACTGAACTATTAGAATAGCAATCATTCATTAGCCATATTGGTTTAGTTTCGTGTTGTGTAGTCTAATTTTGAAATCAGAAGTTAGTTATAACAGGAGGCTTTTTATTTTAGACTTGTGATTTTCTTTCATAATCGATACCTGAGAATTCAACTGTTATGACTAGTTAGTAATTATTGTCACACCTCCTTTTTTTACCGCGATTACTACACCCCGGGAAGGGATATAATAAAGGAAGGAGTTTTTTCACTTAAAGGACAGTCGGAACGGGATTTATTTATTTAAATTTAGAGTCGCCACTTGGGAGATTAATGGTGTCCCAAGTCACCGGTTGAATCCTGAACCGAGGAAAGTTTGACTCTGTTAACAGTCTGCGAACCAGAAATTCGGATAAGGAACTCTGTTAATCCGGGAGAAGGTGTTTGGCACTCCCGAATTCCGTGGTTCTAGCACGGTCGCTCAACTGTTGTATTTGTTTTTATCTGATTTTTATATATGTTCTACTTTTATTAATCAACCGCTTTTATTTACATTTATTGGTTATTTTTAAGAATTACAACGTCGTAAAAAAATGCATCTCGAATCACGCCGTACCAGTACGCCCGTGATTTTTAATACATTTCAACTTCGTTGTGTCACACCTCCTTTTTCCCGAAGAAATATCCGGCTTTTACTACACCACGGGAAGAGATATAGTAATAAAGGAGTTTTTTCATTTTAAGGACAATCGAAACGGGATTCGTTTTTAATTAAAAAATCAGAGTCGCCACTTGGGAGATTTATGGTGTCCCAAGTCACCGTTTTGAATCCCGAATCGAGGAAGGGTTTGACTCTGTTTAACAGTCGCGAACCAGAAATCCGGGTAAGGAATTCTGTTAACCCGGGAGAAGGTGTTAGGCACTCCCGAGTTCCGTGGTTCTAGCACGGTCGCTCAACTGTCATATTTGGCTAAA
Source organism: Nicotiana glauca (assembly GCA_026770625.1). Classification (NCBI taxonomy): domain Eukaryota; kingdom Viridiplantae; phylum Streptophyta; class Magnoliopsida; order Solanales; family Solanaceae; genus Nicotiana; species Nicotiana glauca. The sequence goes on from MU734407.1 coordinate 57,510, forward strand.
ATATTTGATTTTAATACATATTATCCTATTTGTGCATTTTTAAAATTAATTACCGCTTTTTGTCAAATTATTTTATTTTAAGAAAGTGAACGTCGTTTAAGAACGTATTTTCGGATCACGTCACATGAAATGCACCCGGATCCTCGACACATTCTTATTCAACATTTTAGGATTTGGATTTGGGTCGCATGAAATGCACACCCGAGTTTAAGAATGTAATTTTATAAAAATCGCGTCTAAAGAGACTAACGTGTTGTTATCTTTTGGGAAGGCCGTGAAATTTGCTAAACGGCCCGTCCCGAATCTCTAAGTATTTTTAATTTAAGTAATTAATGAGGGCCCCGCAATTGTATATTTGATTTGGCGAGGCTCATCTCATTTTTATTATTAAAGGCCAATCCTAAAGTAAGCTAAATTTTTATATTCTTTATTAGTCTCTATAGGCCAATTAATTTACAATTATAATTTCGGGCCTCGAATTCAAGTCCGAATTCAAACAAAAGGGAAGACCCTTTTAGCTTGAACTCGCTACCTAATTCGAAACCCAATTTATATCATGGTGTTTTAACTTTGCGAGGGCCATGAAAATTCACTAAATGGTACGTCTCGATTTCTAAGGATTAAATGACTGTACTTAACCAAAGCAAACTACGGATGTTTACAGATAATAACGTCCTAAGCATGCTTTTAATGATTAAATCAACTCAGATAAACAAAGAAATCACCATAAAATTAAATTGAAGTACCGAATTCTACTTAAAGGAGTTTAAACCCAAACTTAAAGAGTGATTAATCATTAACAATGCAATAAATCCAAGAAATACACCAACGTCCAATTACATCAACTAAAATTTGATATGTACAATACCAATATATTATCAGTACTTTTGATATGTACCCCAACGTCCAAACACCATGAATGGAACAAAGAATAGGAGAGGAACATTCTATCTATTTCTTATACTCCTTAAGTATCAAATTAAATTAAACCAAATAAGCTTTTATTCCTCCCTCTCAACCCACCAAGTCTCAACCAAAACAGGAAATGAAGCAGCAATTCACACATTCAACAAAATCAAAACTTCAGCACATTAATAAGATAAACACTGTAATAGAATGACACATTCATAAATATTGTAACCATACACTGTAATTTGCATTAACTCAAATTTCAACAAAATTTTAGCAATAAAATTTAGCATTCATCAATATGGAATTATACAAAGGTGAAGGATGTGAACCTCAAAATGGGCTTTCAACAGAAATGGAATGAGCCCTTGATGACCAAAACAGTGATCGGACACCTCGCCGAAACTACGACCTATATTCTGAAGCTCGCCGGAAACATGACAACATTCAACGACGGACCTCCTTTGAAGGACTTACAGCAATTATGACTAGGATCCACGACAGAACTCGAAGAAACAGTAGGTGGTTCGCTACTGGAACGAAGACGAAGATGAAACAGAAGCAGGTGTCGCGGACTGTTGGTCGACGAACTGGAGTGTTTGGTGACGGGAGGCAGCAACGAAGGAGATGGTATGAAGGTGGTCGACGGATTTAATGGAGGGTCGCCGGACTGGTTTATGTGAGGAAGACGAAGCTGGTGGTGGCTGCTGCTGCTAGTTCGACGGAGCAGCAGCGGTGGTTGTTTACGGTTGCTGCTGGACGTGAGGTTGGTCGACGTGAGGCAGGCGTAGATGAAGGGCTGTTTTGGTCGTTTGAGTGGTTAGCGAAGTTGCTGGACGTTTGGGGCTGGTCGACGACGGAGCAGCATGGTCGTTGCTGCTGGTTCGTGGCGACGGGCTGGCTGGTTAGAGGTTGGGACGTTGTTGGGTCAGTTTAGGTTCAAGGAGATGAAGCCATGGTTGGTCTCTCTTCATGAGGTTCAAGAAGGCAACTATGGGGTCCTAGGGTTTTTGTGTAGAAGATGATATTAGGTCTTCTCCAAAAAATGTCAAGTGTGTGTTATCTCTTTGTGATGGAGAAGATGACCAAAATGTGTTCAAAATTCCCTCCCCAGGCGTTGATTTTTTTTNGACATTTTTTATGGTTTTTTCTATGATTTTTAAAAATATTAAAAATGCATGTAACGCAACTAAATAAAGAAAAATACCTAAAAATCAATTAAAATTATTTTCGTCTATTTTTACGAGTTATTTTTATGTAGGGCAAAAATCACGTGCTCACAGCTGCCCCTCTTTGCTCGGGAACACGAAGAGTTTTCGTGCAAAGACAAAGTGAGCGGATACGAGCGATTTTTGCCCGTTTGAATACTCCGTGGTAAGCATTTTTTTTTAAAGATTTGACCGCACCTTGCTTCAGAGGTTGCCTACATATCCTGGGCTAAACAGGAATCAGGTCGGTGTAGTTCGGGAGTGATAGAGTACCGAGGTTGAGAGTCAAGGTTCCGTTTGAGGCTCCGGTCCGCTATCCCGTTATTACATCAAAATTGAAAAAGACTAACTAAGCCTATCAGCTACGAGTTACAAGATTCCTATCTATGAGTCTTTTGAAGCTTGATCTTGAGTCTTGGTTGATGCTTCATGCGGACCCTGATCTGAATCTTGATGCTTGTTAGCAGCATGTGTTGGTTCAATCTTCTTCAGCTTTTGGATCAAGACCGGACATGTAGTGCTTATGACTTCAACCACGTCTTGAGCAGTTCACATCTTTTCCTGTTTCTGAATTTTGGA